>JACXGK010000092.1:0-85591 GCA_016801125.1 Novumbra hubbsi
ACAGAGATGGGGGTTTGCCATCCCCTGCCACGGAGATGGGGGTTTGCCATCCCCTGCCACAGAGATGGGGGTTTGCCATCCCCTGCCACGGAGATGGGGGTTTGCCATCCCCTGCCACAGAGATGGGGGTTTGCCATCCCCTGCCACAGAGATGGGGGTTTGCCATCCCCTGCCACAGAGATGGGGGTTTGGAGCGAGGAAGGAGAGAAACGTAAGGGAAGCCACGGAGGAAGAATGACAGAAAAAGCTAAAATCCAAATGAGACTTCTGACAGAAAACAAAAAATAGTTGGAGAAAAGTGAAAAGCAGCTGCCATTATAAAGATAGTTGGCAACGAATGAGAGTGGAGTTGTAAGCACAGTATACATCATATAGTGGTTGTCAAGTTGTTTCTTGGAGATCTCCAGCTGTTCATCGTATTAGAACAATCCTAGAGATACTACACCTGATTTAACTAGATACTAATCATACCACTGAATAGTGAATCAAATGTGCCCAGTCAGTTACTTCACTACTGTAGAACACTTAGCAGTCCCAAAAAGGATTAAGAACTTCTGATGTAGTCCCAAGTGAGAATTCAGTTCTTAAATAGGAAGGGGTCCTAAATATGGTGAACAGCAGGAAATAGACGCATTTAGAAACATCAGCAGGCTAGTTCAGGACCATGTGTACTTATCCAGAGGGCTTGGGCAGTCTTTACCAGATTAGGAACAATGGGGCATGTGCAAAACCATAACAATTTATGCAGCCGCTTACTTTCACCAGGTTTGCAAGGTAAGCGGCTGCCATTTAACTTGACTCCTGAAACCTAACTAGTGATTTTAAGTCTGGCGCAGAGGTAAGGCTTGAGAACTAAATAACAGGATGTGTTTAAATAAAGCTACAGCGGTTAAAGAAGCGGATGCTGTTTTTTTAAATCTTGCTGGGGCCTACTGCTCGAAAGTCAGAGAAACATCACCAATCTCCAATTCTATGGCATGCTGTGCCCTACTAGAAAATCCCTACAGCATTTTAAGTGTAAATACTTTTTTAAGGTATCAAAACTCCATTATAATCAATAACATTTCAATACTAAAAAATATAATTTAATAGTAAAATGTTGTATTGATTATGACTTACCCATGCTAATATTTGATTGCACTAAAACTTGTGTTTTATTTGCATTGGCTTTAGACAGGAGCATGGGAGGGAGTAGCCTAGCTGACATCGATGAAGACTGCTATGTGCACTTACATCAAATGTCACCCTTAGAACAAGGTATTATAAGCTAGAATTAGGAATCACCAAATATGTTGTTGTGAGCAGCAATTAAGTTTTTATCTACAATCAAACAATCAGTCTAAACAGTGCGTAAGAAATGCTGTGTATATTGTCATGCACGATATTCAGATGAACAGGGGTTTCTGAAAACAAGCAGCAATGCATTTCTCACAACGTGTGTTTCATGAAGTAAAACTGCTCCGACATGGTGGCAGGCGTTACAGAAGGGGAAAGAAGAAACAAAGAAAGCGGTTCCCTGGAGAGACACTTCCCAGGGTGTCAGTTGGTCTAGGGACCAAGGCTGAAGAAACATCGGGAGAGACACTGAGCGGTGTTTACTAAATACACTACCAATGCAATATACCCCTATGTGGATGGCAGTTCAGACTGGAAACCTCTTGGTTTAAACATTTACAAGAGAGACAATGCACAAAAATGTACATCCAATTGGCTCTAGGCCCAGTCCCATTGGGGTAACTCACTGCCATTGCGTGGTTGTGCCCACAATACACATAATAGCCCTTAATATTAATAATAGCGATACATATGCCAATGAAGAAGATTTACAGTAGCAATTGCCCTGCAAAAGGAAACAGAAACAAATAGGCGGAGGCTGACCGACTTAAATAAACTGCATTATAAAATGAGGAATTCTTGAGACAGTGTTGCATGGCTGAGCCAGTGCCCTTTATTTCTGACAGGAAACGGCATGTCTTGGTTTAAACATTAGAGAAACAATGGTCAACAATACACGTAGGATGTCTTGGTTTTTGGGCTCTGACCCTTTCTGGTAACACCACCATCACATTATTGTGTCTGCAGTGCTACTAATAACATTAATAGTGTAATATTATTAATAGCTCTACCTACGGTAATGAGCAAGGTATGCCGTGCCAAAACCCCAAAACAGCAGAACCCCTGCCAGCCACTACCGCCTGCATGGGAGAGAGCGTCATTAAATCATGCCTTTTGACAGTGAGAGATGCAGTTATGTTAGGTATTCAGCCAGCCAGCCAACCAGCCCTGCCAAACACTCGAATACCAAGCATCTCCCCCCATATACACCACCCTGCACCTCGTTGAGGCAGTAGGGTAAATGGAAATTAACAGAACGTAGCCCAACCAACCGGTGTTGGTTGACAATCACACCGTACAAAGCTTTCACAGATCAAGCAGTTATCCACATATATGAACCAGGAATCTTGGTAAATGGGAATTAACAGAACCGGGTGACCTCCGTTCCCGAATCGAACCATGCGAAACACTCTCACACCACACATTTAGAGTGATAGAAATATCACCTGAGAATCCCCCAAAATCGTGGAATCAACCAGCCATCTTGGCACATGGAAATAAACTGAACTTAATTTTGCCCGACCAAAGTAAGCTCCCCGAAACATACGTTGCAAGTGCTTTCAGACCATCATTTGTTCTCATAAGTGCCTTGCTGCGTGCCAGATTGTCACGTCTCCTCCCACAGTCAGGGAGCGTGGTGAGCCGTCGCCGGATTTCTAGTCACCAGCATTCATGTTTGCCCTGTTTTTCCCCATGTCTTGTGAACGCATCCCCCCCCCAATCATTAACAGGTGCATGCTGTTAACCAGCTATATAACCCCTTGTGTTTCTTGTCTCGGCGTGTGTTGTTACGTGTTACGTGGATACTATACCCAGCCTACAGCAGACGCTGGTTTATCGAACGCACCATGTGCGTCCTTTCTTTTCGTTTTCCGTGCTGTGCACAAGAGTGTTTGATTACGTAGCTTTACCTACAAATATCAGGGCTAATAAACACCATTGATTTGACTGCATCTTGCGCATTGGTCCTCATCCTTCGCAACACCTGACACAGATCAATCAATCAATCAAATGTATTTATAAAGCCCTTTTTACAACAGCAGTTGTCACAAAGTGCTTTTACACACACACACCCTGCCTAAAACCCCAGTGAGCACGCAACAACAGGATTGAAGCACAGTGGCTAGGAAAAACTCCCTATGGGGGCCGGATTGTAGGAAGAAACCTAGAGAGGAACCAGGCTCAAGGGGGTGGCCATACCTCTTGTGGCTGTGCAGGGTGATGTTTAAGAATACTGCTAATAATAAACAAATTCACATGAGCTGTGTCCAGAGTCTAAAATGCCTGATCTCGATGACAAGCATGATCAGATTGGCAGGACAGGAACAGTCCAGGGTGGGTTGATTAGGGGTTCAGTCTGGTGGCAGCCGGAATCGTCAGGATCATCTAGGTTGGGAGGGGGGGTCAGTAGAGTGGCAGCTGGAATCATCAGGTATCTGCTTGTTCTGCAGCAAAACCAGGAGGGCTCGGGACAAGGTCTTCTTGGCCTGGTACTCCACAGGTGTAGGCCGAGACTACAAACTCGAGATGCAAACCAGTGCCGTGTCATTGGTTTACCAGCAACAGTGGATCGCATCTGCATACAGAAAGTGAGTGACCATCGGGTTCTGGGTGATTTGACCCTAACCACTGGGTTGTTGGGGGACCTTTGTTGCTGTAGAGTTTTTGTGGAAACTCTATCCAGATCGATGTCTCGACACAATCCTTTCTCTCTGCTCTAGGAACCATTCTTTCTACCTCCTGGCTTGGTTTTTCCTATGACATGCATTGTGATCTGTGGGACCCACCTCCACCACATCACTTTGAACTTTAAACTCTGTCAGCCTTCGCTTCTGGTAAATGTTTATTTTTTGTTTATTAAGTTTATAGCCTTGTAAATCTGTCAACTGAATTTTCTTTAGTTTGCTGTTACACCCACATATCCCCCAATAGATTAATAAAGTTCTATATATTTATTTATCTAAGTGTGTACCTTTCCAAATCATGTCCAATAAATTGAATTTACCTCAGGTAGACTACAGTCAAAATATAGAAACATCTCAAGAAAGATCAATAGAAACAGGATGCACCTGAGCTCAATTTTGAGTGTCATAGCAAAGTGTATGTAATTTTTTTTTTTATAATTTAATTTGTTTGTAACCATTTCTACAATACTTTTTTTGCTTTGTCATTCTGTGGAAATATTGATTAGGGAAAAAAATACTTAATTTTAAAATGGTTGTGCCTTAACCAAATGTCAAAAAACAAAAAGCGGGACTACTGCACATATGAAAGCACATGGAACGCCAGCTTATTTACTTCCTTGAAGTTACCAAAAAAAATATACCACAATATGTGCTTTTTCATTTTGGAAATCTCCCAGTGTTGCATAATGCTGTGCTCAATGAATATTTATGATGCAATATAACCTAGAGACAAATAAAGAAAATTAGGGTAAGACATCATGGGGAATCTTAAACAAGGCAGTGTTAAAAATAGTTAACGTTGAGTCCAAAGAATACAGAAAATCTCAATATATTGCAATAAACAGATGTTGACTAGTGGGGCATTTGGCTTAAAGTTCCAGTTGTGGAGACGGATTCACCAATGTTGATAGTCAATGCATGTTCTGTCAGCTACTTTCTGAGCTGGTGCTTCCCGACTGTAAACAAACCCCATGTGCTGGAGTAGCCCAGCGGTCGGGTAATGGTAACGCTACGTTAATGGGGCACACAAACATGCGTTCAAGATGAACAATTTCTCACTTCAGAAAGCAACTGTTCTGGCAAAAACAACATGAAAAACACAATGTGGGCCTATGTACCAAAAACCAATATAAAGTGACCCTCTCCATCAATCCTTCTGAATACGCTCACCACTCCATATTCCCTCAACGCGATCACCACACAGCGATGTCAGCTACGCCTAATGAATATTCATCCACCTCATTAACACACAAGTGGGGAAACGCAGCATATTGCCTGAGCCTGCCATTATTTGGAGAGACGGAGAGATGGGAGGGAGAGAGAAGGAAGAAAATACAGATGGAACAGACTCTGGAGGAGGTTGTCTGCCAGAGACAGCCAACACAATTGCTCTTTACTGAACCTCAAGAGTACCAAAAAGTTGTCCTACATTATTCCAAGAGCCAGCAGCTCCCTCTTCCCCCTTTCTAAACCCAGAGACGTCTCTCTGAAAGCAGGAGCGAGGCAAAGGCAGCACATGGAAATGCAAACTGGGAATTACAGGCCATTTTACTCTCCAAATCCTCCAGCAACAAAGGCTTCAAACAGCTGCAATTTCTCTGGCCATGTCTGGCTGCACACAACAAGTAACGGCTAAGTGCAGCACGCGTGGAGGAATTCACAGAGCAATCTGCTGCCATTCTACCGCCATTCAGCCAGAGAAAAGAGTCTGCAACCTGGCGTCCTTTTTTTCACGCTGCTTCCACAAATACACAACAAATGGGGGATTATTTTCTATTTACGTTGTAATGCCCGTGGATCTCTTACGAGGGGCGGCCATATGGGAAATCCAAATTCTACAGCGCCGTTTTCCGAGAGACACGGCAAGACAGCGCAGTACTTCCACTCGTTCTCTCCCCGGCTTTGATAACAGGAAAGGTTGGTCGCTTCAGGGAAGAGATAAGACAAAGTCAGTCGGCACCCAAAAACTTTGTCCGGCCTTGTCCCCGGCTCTCTAAGGGCCACAGGGCGAGCGCCTCAGACAAAAACACCCAACTATAATTGGAACAGGGCCCAGGAATCGATAGTGCTGCTCACATAAGGGGCCTCAGTCCAGGGGATTTCATATTCTACCCTCCATACCGGTCTCTCTGACGAAAGAAAAAAAAAAACTCAATTTCAGAATGGTATGAACTATCGATTTCACTACTGCAATCCTTTCTCTCTCCTTTTCTCTCTCCAACCCTACCTCTCCCTCTACCTCACCTACATGTTCTGCTATACTCATTTCACCTTATTGTAGATTTTTTTTTTAACCTTTTTTCATCTCAATCTTTATACACAAGACCAGTCCACCAGTAAACCCTTTCTGCTCTCACTGCCAATTAACTTGATGATTGTTTAGCATCTAATTTTGCGAAGTCTCAGCCTTTCTCCCCCTTCTCCATCTCCTGCTCTCTCCCACTCCTTTACACTCCCTCCCTCCGTGCTGCATTTTCCCAGTGCATAAACCTCCACCTCAAATTCTTACTCAGACTTCCTAGACCTCGAAGGTACTACGCCCTTAGATAATTTGCTTCCTAAATACCAAATGGGTAACATGTAAATTAACTCCCAATCCAACCTTCCTCACACAGCACCATATCAAAATGGTCTACTGCTCTTCTCCAGACATAAATGGCAGAAAATACCAGCGTGATTGAATCTGACTTTTGGGGTCATGGCCGCTTTGAAATCACTGCATTGTCATTAATATTTAGACAGATTCCAGGGGTCAGTGGAGAAAACGACCTGGCTTAGTCAGACTTCCACCCCTAATGTCGTATGCAGTGTGTATAGGTCTTAGTGGGAGAGATCAAAATGCAGACACTCACAGTTTAAAATAATTGTAACTAATTATTTTTGGCTATTTGTTTAGTTTGACAGCTATTTCCCATGACTCTCAGTGTGTAACCTAGCAACAATAATACTTTGTACTTAAGTCAAAATAAATCTGTTATTAATTCATACACAAACAGTTTTAGTCACAAAATGCCATAACTAACTAAAACATTTAGCCTAGTACATTGAAGAAGCGGTTAATTCTGACCATTAGATTATGTACACAAACCCTATCCATTAGATGACATCCAATTTCAGCCGATGAAACTCAACTGAAGTGAAGAAAGAATAAGAAAATCGTGTGGCAATTAGAGTCGCCAAATGAAGCACCAGTGTCAAATGAAGCGTTTATCAAAAAAAATCTGATTTAATAATCTGAGTCTTTTGCAAGCTTTTGGATCTGTAGTTTCCGGGGAAAAAACCATTTTGCTGTATGTGAAGCTTAAGTCCGCCAACGCTAATCACCATTCAACTCCAAACGTAATTTGTGGAGTTGAGTTTAATCAGCGACCAATCTCAAAGTCTGAGTCAGCCACTGCAAATGGAGCAATAAAGAAACTAACCAGCTAGTGCAACACTAAATGCAATGTTCCTACAATAAGCAAGCGATTGTGGTAATATTATTTCATCCTAATAAATTAGTTTTAATCAAGCAGTACCCGGAGTCAGTGCAGTATTGAGTCGGCATCTGCCGTGCTGCATACACAGTTGTCTTACAACATTACAAGGTAGCAATTGGTGCTTCGGTGTACTAGACACGGGGGGTAACGTGTGGTAGATGATTAGTCGGTAAGCGAAGCCAATTAAGCCAATGCCTATTGCACAGGATATTTCCCCACGCTTCCACACCGGATAACAAAGGCCAACATTGAGGTATTTCTTTCGACCAACCTTCTGCATATTTGGGCAGAAGTGCCAGGAGAAAGGATGACAATCCCAACACCAGGCGGGCCTCCAGCCCGCAACGTCCCCGCCGTCCTCAGCCGCACGTCCACCCTGAACCTCCACCAGCACACCGCAGGAGAGCACATTTAAATACATCCCAAATGGCACGCGGCAGCTGGAGTGAAGTGGTTTGTGTTTTACTCTAAAATGGATGCTATAGTGTAATGGAAGAGGAGCAGCCTGGAAGCCGGGTGTTAGGCAGAGAAATGGCCCGATGTCTCTTTAAGATTACTTTTCCTCTTAAAACATCCACTTCGTCTGTGTCACTCCTGCTCCCCTCTTGTTATTGGAAAATAGCTCTGTGCAGGAACGAGCGGGGGGAGACCATTCGATAGCGCCACTGTCTGCATCAGTCACACGCTGACACACACTCACATACACACGAAATGCATTTTACCAGATCCCCCACATCTGCAACAGCCAATAGCACAGGCAGGCATTTGCGACCCCAATCCATATTTCAATTTCCATCCTCTCATGCAAACGAATTCAATACTTGTTGCCTTTCCTCACAAGCGATCAGCAATGTGAGAAATTAGTTTCTTCTCAAACTGCACCATTAATGTCTCTCTCACTTTCACACACACACACACACACACACTCACACAAAGACACATTGACTAGAGGTGTAGTCACATCTATTACCACTGTCATCCACTCACATACTTAACACAAGCGGAGAGAAGGACACACTGTCACAAAACTAAACTGCCTGGTGGCTCCTTTCATGGCAGCTCCTTGGCCCAGTGAAACTGGAGGCAGACGTGTATTACCAACCAAAGGGCTTAAACTGCAACAGCTTTACGATGCCCGGTCGCTCTCTACCACGTCAATGCTGTCAGATTTCATTAGCTCGCCCTCCGCCACGCACTTCGATTGGCTGTTATTCCCTACAGTTGCTGAAGCACCTCGCGTAAATAATCCAAATGGCTCTGTCCTATGGAAGTCAAGGAGGAGGGACGGGGCTGGGACTGTGTGTAAAGAGCATCTCGTCTAAATCGAGACCAGTCCAATTGAATGTATCATTAGATATAAGGGATGGTAATGAGTTTGTGTGGGCTCTGTGCAGTGTAACGTCTTTGTGTTAGCTGCGCAATGATGTACTGGTAGGGCTAGCCGCAGACTGCGTAGTGGCGGCCAGTGCTGGGCCAGAGACGGAACATTTGCTGCTTCCTAACAATGAGCCATCAAGTTATGTTAAGCATGATCACGAAAATGTTGTGCTTTAGAAAATGCCAAGCATTACTCTTTAACCATTTGACTAAAAAGTGGGGTTTGATTGATCATTAGCTTTATTTTCAATCCTTAAGTTAGATCCATCGAATGTAGCAAAATATGTTGGTGAAACAAAACTTTTTCATTGCAAAAACACACTCTTCTAATGTACACCAACATTACAATGCAGGTTTTCCTAAAGGATTCTGTGTGCAGAGAAGGCATTGATTGTCCTAACATAAAACAATGTACAAGCCAATTTCACAATGAAACCCACATTCACATAATGAATTAGTACATCACATAGTTAAGTTTTAAAGAATAAATGTATTCCTTGTAATAGGTAATGTGGTATATTGCCCAATTTCCTCTAAATCCTTTTCCTGAGTCTAATCCAAAATATTACAGATGAAACAAACATTTTTAGCTGCGTGGAAACTGAGCTAACAGCACTTCTTCCTCTTCCGTTCAACAGCCTGAAGGCTGAGCCTGGTTTCAGCTAGTAATGTTACAGTGGAGCTACATGACACAGAGCTTCCAGCTCAGATAACATATTTTTACAAATATTCTGTGTCAGTTTAGACTCAACATGTTTTTAGATTGTAGCTGTGCAGGAATCACTGGTACAATATGAATGACTCATAATATGACAGTTGCACTGATTTCAGCTATATCTATATCCACTAATCTCATTCGCGAACCAGGCTCCATTTGCCTGTGCAAGATTCAACAACAAAAGCTGGCACCTACAAGAAAGGACATCTTAGTCCATCTGATTGAAGTGCAGGTCACCAGTGTAGGCTTTGCACCAATGAGGAAAGCAGCACTGCTTCAATTAAAACCTTCATACACCAAATCAAAGGGATTCACGCTCATTTCATGTAATTATATTTGTACAAAAACTTTTTAGCAGTTGCGTGGAGAAAAAACTATTGAGTGTCACTTACAAATGTCCTTGATTTTTAAAGGAAATCCAATTGTTTTGTCTGCTAAAAAGTCAGAGTGGCAGACATACTGTGTTTTGTCTGCTAAAAAGTCAGAGTGGCAGACCATTCTTCTACATCGAAGTAAATTTTACCCCCTGATGTATAAAATTGTCATAGAGAAAAGCACAGTTGCCAACCATAGGGTTTTCATTACTATGTGAAAGTTGTCTCAGAGAAGAAAGAAACAGGCTGATTAGTCCCGTGTGTCAAATCAAGATAAGTACTCCAGTCAAACAAATAATTCCAATCAGAACCAAACAGACTTTTTCAGCATAACATTTGCCAAGAACAAGTCACTGACCTCAACCCACAACAAAATGTTTACAGCGTTGCTCAGGGGGTGGTTAGGGACTACCAGTGAAGGTCCATTCACACCTCAACGTAGTGAAGGCCTATAGGGTTTCAGGTGTCTATAAAAGTGGCAGAGTTAGTACTTCTAGTGTAGTTGTTATCCACACTTCTAACTCAAGCATTCATGTTTAAATCAGCTGTTCTACTTACCTCCCAACACCAATGCTCCTCCAACTATCAACCGCGTTTGTTTCAAATCTGGAAAATTACTGAAGAGTAACACAAGAATGATTGAGAATTCTCAAAGCCAGACAGCATTTGATGTAGCTAGGTTACTAAAATTAATCTTGCGTCAACATTTTCTTTGCTGAATTACCAGCTGTGCCCCAAAACAGCCACTTAAAAGACATCTGCCACAGACATTTTCCCCGTCTGTGCATGGTAAACCATATCGATAATTTCACAGCTTGCTCATGTAGAGGCAAGACCTTATTCCGCAATGCAGCAACCCCTAAGTCAGGCTCTTCACATTCTCTATGGAGCTCTGTCTTACGCGAAAGACACCGCTACCAGGCTACATTTCACATGCAAACAATTCAGGAAGCAATGGTCACTAATGGCAGCAGTCTGAAGCAGCTGTGAGTTTCAAAGCCAAATCTGGGTTTATAATCCACTACTAATTTCCTATACATTTTTCATCATCGGTCAATTTGAAACTAGCACTTAAACCATTATTAGTGTGAAGCAGCTCTAACATTGCCAACGAAATTTGCTTACCAACTACAAGTAATTGTAGTACTTTGTTGCACAGTTAGCTAATGTTTGATTGAAGCTTTGACAGTTGATCAGTTGGCTGGCTGGCTAGTTAGTTAGCGCAGATATCCATAGCAGATATGAACATTTTGTTATAGATATTGTACAGCTTTCCAACCGTCCTTCGGTGACCACCAGATAATTCATACTTTCATAGTATTTCTGAAGTTATACACCTGATTCAGTTAGCAAAGGGCTTGGTAATAGTGGACTAATTGAATCGGGTCACAAAAATGTGGTCCACAAGAAGAGGGTTATGAAACCCCGTTGGTACAGTAAATTAAGTGCACTCCATTTACTGTTTTCTATAGTTTCCAAGCTAATATTTTGTTCATAAAATGCCCTCTAGGGCCCGGAATACTGGCACTTTGTCCCATCACTGCGTCTCTCCCCGTTATATGATTAAGTCCCCAAGAAATTCCAGTAAGAATCCAATTGAATACTTTGAATTAGGGGTGTGCTGAGTGCTCCGATGAATTAAGTATCGTTACCAATATGAGGAAATAACTGGAAATGAATATGATATAATTGTTTAATGTCAGTATCTGTGATCAAAGAAAGTCACTGAACACCAGACATTCTAGGGTTGCTGTCTAATTCTTCTGTATCTCCTGTTCTGTTTAAACTTATGAAGACATGAGTTCTTGGCCCACACTTCTGGAGTACCAGGCTGAAAAGACCTTGTGCAAAGCCATTCTGGTTGTGTTGCAGATCAAGACAATGCCTAACGATTCCAGCTGCCATTCTGCTGACTACTCCCTGTCCATCAGATTAGGTTTTCTAGACTCTGGACACAGCACACGTGCATTTATTAATTATTAATTGTACTCTAAAAATGTCACCTGGCACAGCCAGAAGAGGTCTGGACACCACTCAGAGCATGGTTCCTCTCTAGGTTTCTTACTAAAATTTGGTATCCCTTGTGTCTTTCTTTTCCAAGACCCTTCAGTGCGCTCTCTCCACCCTACTAAATTCTTACCTCTCTCATGAAAATATCCTCAACACTTAACGGTCAGGACTGGGAACATTTGCTGCTCTTCTCTTTGTAATAGGAACTCTATGCAATGCCCAAGCTAACAGTCTTTCATCTGTTCTCACATCACTGTCCACTGCCCCTTACTACTGGTGTAACCCGTTCTCTCCTCTCAATACACCAAGTCACTTGATCCTCACATAGCCTTTCCTATAATTGATATTTACTTAACACTTATCTGGCCTACTTTCTTTCTTGACATCTTTGCGTGGTTGTTGGTCCATCACATCAAGCTTAACCTTGACAAGAATGAGTTGCTCTTCTTTCGCAAGAAGGTCTTTCTGCTTCAAGACATGTCTATCATGTTTGACCTTACGGTAAAAGAACCTCGGCATGACCCTAGATGACACATTCTCTGCTAACTTCAAGGACTTGCTCCAGCAGTTTCATAGAGTATGACATTACCTGACTCAGGAAGCAGCTAAGGTATGTCTCATCTAATTTCTGGATTACTGCATCTTACTCTTGGTAGGGCTCCCAGCATGTGCAACCAAACCCAGTAACTCATTCAGAATGCAAAGGCTATCTGGTGTACAACCTTCCCTATTTTACCTCTTTTCTTTACACATTACTCAAGCTTCCAGAAGAAGCTTGAATCTGCTTCAAGACAATGGATTTTGCCTAGCGAGCAACAAGAGATGATTCACCTCCTTACCATAAGGCCATGCTTAAAACCTACATACCTATCCAGGCTCATCAGTTAGTCCCCTCTGGGCTCATGGCCGTCCCACCTCTTCAGAGCAGTTCCCAATCCATGTCAAGTCAAAACTTCCCTCTATCCTGGCACCTCAATTGTGAGACCAGTTTCCCATGAAGGCCAGGATAGCAGTGTTATTTCCAGCACTGACCTTTGACGATAACTAATTCATTGATTAGAATGCCCTTAATACGAAACTTTGTGGTTGTTTCAACAAGCACTTTTAATATCTGAAGAACATTCAGTGTACTACTTCATATCACTCCTCCCTATTTATGACCCAAAATGATCTCCTCTCTCATCAACTCCATTATTAAAACTTCTGGTATTCCTACTTTCTGCAGCCATCAAGACAGAACCAAATTGTGAAAAGTAAGTCCCTGATAAGAGGCCTAATAATTTACTGTTGCTGTCAGTCAAGTATGTAATGACAGTCCAACAATGAACAAAATAAAATAATAACTGAAGATGAATTGAATGTTTGTGGAGATGCACCCCTTTCACACATGGCTGAAAAGTATTTTTTGTGTATGCTGTGGCCTTGTGGACATTTTCACTAGCTATTTAACCTCCAAAGAGCACAGTGTTTGTGTGCTTAGAAGTATAAATACAATACATGTCTGAGGTTTTGTCTTGATCTTGTGTATGTGCTTTTGTTTGTGTTTACACGCTAAGTGACAATATCACAGAATGGGAATTTTAGATGTGTGTTTCATAGACAGATTGCATATTCCGTTTTTTTGGGGCTTACATTTTTCAGTGATTATTTCACACTGAAGTTCTTGGTGTATTAAATTCTGTTTCTGTGATCTTCTTCCAAGCAAATGTCTGCCGGGATATATGGTTCTGAAGGCAGAAGAAGTACATAGATTCATTATTTTTCAAGAGGAGACAAAGTAAGGAGACATCATATCAGAAACAGAAGGACATTTTTACATGTGAATTAAAATCGTACTAAAGAGAACATGTGCATTGGCACCCTTGATAAAAGGAGGTCTCATCTGTGTATCTGTGCCATTGTACTGTTTGTTCTACCATGGGCAGCGCCATCTCCATGCTGAAGTAACTTTCTGTATAGTTATCTAATCCTTCCTGGTGACCTGGCTAGAGTTGTGATCACATGACAAAACCTGACATCAGGTGGGGGTATTAACCATCGGTTGAAAGTTAAAAGTTGGAATTCCAACCCGGTTGACTACTTTAAAATGATGTGTGCCTTCCTTTGCATTGCCAAGCTGGACACGTTTCTTCAGTGTCAAGTCATCCAATCATCTCTAGGACTGGCACTGCATTGAGTTGTTAGCACAGGGCTAGCCCTTCATTAGCGATCTTCCCAAGACATTGAATGTCTGGTCCTTCCTACTATCACAGAGGGAAACGGCATAGACAGGAATTCCATTATATTATTTGCTGTTTTAACTACCAGGCAGAACAGACATTCTCATGCGTTATGCAATCATTGTTACTTCAAGCCAATGGAACGCAGTCAGCACATAGTGGTGTGGACCCTGTGACACTGTTTGCTCAAACTGCAGGTTTGGTACCCTATTCTCCAGTAGCTTTACTCTGGAGGAGTTTAATGCAATTCTAAATAAATCAGTATGTGGCTGGGAAAAAGACAGGGCCCTATGGGGACAAGCTGAAAGAAAATAGAAGTTTAATTAAAGCTGTGAAACCCTATCATATACACACACAAGCAGAAACCCTGCACACATACATACACATGTGCACACGCATGTACGTGTGTGTCTGTTTCATATGGCAGCCGGGGAACAAGGTGAGTAGCTCAGCTATGAGCATTCAACCAGGCTTGATATGATTGACATTTCCTCCCTGCCTGTGGTCATAAAGGTAAGCCATGAGAGGGATGGGCCTAGCAGAGATTTAACATATTATTGTCAATCTGCATTTCCCTCAAACGGCGCTAACGGAATCGAAGGAGGAAACTGTTCCAATGGTGAGAAAGTGGCTACACTAAAACACACACAGGCGCCTCACTTGAAAATGTCTTCCTGGGCTGAGAAGAAGGGGGGATTGGGTTTCCTGAACGTCGTGAATTTACCCTGCTTTCTGACTGAACCGCCATCCGAACGTGCGAAAAAGAGATTAGCCGGAGCCTCCCTCCTACTGGTCTTACGGAGGAGAACATAGGAGAACAAGAAACTATGTGGAGAATGGTGGAGTCAAGATAAAGTCAAGTAATGTTAGGATGTACCTTTGCCAGTGGGATAGCTAGAAATCCCTGAGCCGTACAAAAGCTAGAACAATGTATTGTGTGTGTGTTTGTTTGTTTTTTATGGGTTTTTTTTCGGGTGAATAATTGAAATGCCAGTCTTCCTGTAATTACCTGAGGGGTGTCAGGCAAAGGCACCGCCAGTAAAAGGCTGATGAGGGAGTATTGAATTTGCACTTCAATTAGAGTGCTTATAGAGTGTGGATTACACACAGGACCCCAGGGCTGGCGTACACACGGCTACACTAACCACACCACGAGAGGAGAGACCACTTGGGAAACTGTGTTAGGGGCCGGACGGACGGGGGGCCAAGACGCTTGAAGTGCGACATGACTAGGGGACACGGTGCTGTTAGGTGTGGTCAGTCGACTTTAAAACCGCCATGGCAGGAGAGTGAGGAGGGGTGAATGACGGGGTGGGTTAAAGCAAAATGTAGTCGCGAAGAAATGGAAACAACGATGAAACACTGAACAGAGGAAAGAGGTGAACACATTCCCTGCACACTTCTCTGGGTTTCATTAAAAGCAATTGGATAGCAACCATTTAGTCCCACAGTGAGGACTGCCTGTTTCAGGGTTTGTTTGTCTTTCCATTCTTCACGTCTGAGCTGTTCATTTACATATTTTGCCTTCAACTTGAGGAGGTTGTACCGAGGAGTCAGTGCAAAAGGAGCGCCAGCAACATCAACCCCAACAATACGCTGGAGGTCCTGGTTAAATTCACAAATGGATTATTGAGCCAGTGAGTGAATATCTCCGGCCATTTGGAGTGGATTTGTCTGTTAGGCAGCGATAAACAACAGCTTGCGTTTCTTCGGCTTAGCTGCTCGCTTCTGAAAAGGAGATCGTTGAAGGACGCGCTTTTAATAGAGAGGGCAATCTCAAAAGGAGAAAAAAATCAATTTTTGATTGCTTGGCTCTACTTTAAAAGACAACGCAAGATAATATGAATAATTAACTTCTACAGGTCCTTACGACTTTTACAGTACTGCCTAATTCCTGTTTGTCTTGCTGCACAAGACAGACTCAGATTAGAATATTTCAAAGAAAGAACTTAAAGAGGATATACACAGGCAAAAAACTGTTTCAAATGTTTTTGTCAAACTTAAAAACTCCCAGCATGGCTTAAGTTGAAATGTTGAATATATATACTAATTCATATTAAAAAATATATAATATTTGGCTTTTTATTTTAAGAATATCCCCACACAAAACATATATACAGACCATAAAAACAATGTCATTGTTGGCTTTTAACTGAGGAATGACTTAAAGCCTATTAGACTATTTTTCTAATTCATAAATGAGTAGGCTGAACAGACAGGTCCCAGGGGTCCCACAAAGGATGGTCCAATGGGCCCAGTGCTGACCAGGGTGGAAGAGGTAGGTCTCACCAGGCTGCCTTTTCGTGTTGTGCTCTAGCAACCCCTTGTGGTGGGTTGAGCACCAGCAAGCTGCGTTGTGGTTGTTGGCAAGTTTATTCACATATTTTCCAGTGAATACTTTGTGGTTGAGCGAGCATTTCGATGACAAGAACAACAGCTTGGAAAATGTGCATCGGAGGAACATCTTGATTTTCGACTCAAATGTAACAGCTGTGGAGTTGATCAAATGAGAGAGGGACATATTTGTGTATTGGACATAGGAAAAAGAAGAATTAAATGTTGTTGTTGTTGTTGTTGTAGTAGTAGTAGTAGTAGTTTACGTGGCAGTAGCAGTAGTAGTAGTTGTTAATGAATCTATCTGGGATTTGAGGTCAGCTCAGATCACCGTAAATCATAGTTTAATAGAAATACATAAAGTAGCCAATCAGACTCGTGGAACAAAATCTCTACCTCAATGTCAATGTATTTAATTTCTCCATCTCACCATCAACATAGAGGCCATGTAGGCCGGTGTGTGTAGTCTTCCCACAAGCCCTGAAGGAATCTCTCACACTGCACCCACATAATCACTTCAGACCCGGCTGCTTAGGCCTACATCTCCGCAGAGACTTCCCAGCCACCCGCGGCCACAGGCCAAATCAGGCTGCTGCAAAACAAGACACGAAGAAGTACAATTAGAACCCAGCCAGTCTGGCAAACATCAACCACTCTCAATCTTTTAGCTGTCGACAATCCACAGTCAGACGCGTTGCGGAACGTGTTTCACTTTGGTTTGTAGGGAAATGCTGGATTTAGGCATAAGTACCCACCGCACACAAATACGACTACACTTTAATGGAGAATTCAGGCTGTAAGATTAAACATTCAGCGTGTGTGTTTGCCTGATCAGGCTTTTATCCTTGACTGCCCTGCGAGGGAAATGAAAATATGACAATAAAAAGCTCACAATGCCCAATCCACAGACAAATGGGCCCCGAAACACCATCCAACAATATTAAAGGAAAGGGCTTTAACGATGTGCTTAATGACTCCTTACTCGGGCAAATGGGCTTTTTCTAAATCCCCACGCTGTTAGAAAGGGACTCTTTTTCCTCCAATTAGAGGCAACCATTGGAAGATGGCCCCACTATTTCAAACGGGAGGTTGTTTTTTATTGAAGAAAAGAAAGCAGTGATGTTTGTGCTTGCTACCTCTCTAATGACAAGCTTGAATAAGCTTGAAATGCATACTCAATCAGTCAGCCAGGTGAAAAAGAGTCTTCAAATGAAATGATTAAGTTGAAACGACAGTTTGAACATTGTCAGAAAGACCTCTTGATGGCTAAAAGTATAACACCATATTCTGTGCTCCCTGAGACATTATCCTACATTTCGGGAAAGCAGATTGTCTGTTTGCCCAAGACGACCAGTCCGGTGCTTCTACGATAGATTACGCATTTGCTTATTCACTTTTTCCTACATTACCTGTCAAAGAAGCCAATTAGTAATATCTTAATTACCCACCAGCACATGTAAAGTGAGGGAGACATATTTGAAGTGAAAGCTGGTTGGATGCAGTTAGAATTATACCAGTAGTATGCAACTGGAATTATAATTGCTTCATAAAGATGGAATACATTTTTTTTGCTAGATTGACTTCCCAGCTTGGCCAGCATACCTAGTCTCTACCCTCGAAGACAAGTATGCTGAATCTCTGGGCTACGTGACATATACCAGCACCGCTCCATATCAAGCTTGGACATACTGGCATAAGTAATGTTCGCCACGGAGGTTAAGACATTCTTCTGTCGGCTCACTGCAGCCGATACCAACTAGCCCAAAGTGGGTTTCTACTTTATAAATCTGTTTTTCTCACACTAAAAGGACTTAACGGCCAAAGCCACAGGTCGATGTACCTTTTCCACTCTTCCAATCCAAAATGAGGCCATTAGCGCACAGTGCTTTCTAGAAATACAACTGCAGTGGACATTAAAGATGCCATTTACTGAATTAAGTTTCATTAAGGAATGCATAGGGGCTAATTTGAGGCAGAGTAAACCCCAAACTATCTTGCTTTAGTTTTCATTGTGTTGAGAAACAGAAAAATGTGAGATAAGCTGAAACACTAAGCGTTTCTGCTGTCAGTGTCTTAGTAATGCCTCATCATCTCCCAAGCAGCAACACTGTCTCTTCTTATTGCCTTTCTCTAGTGACCTCAGCCATCAATCACACCACTGATTGGTTCACAATGTTACTTAAGAGGTAAATCAAACAAGAAAAGGTCAAGTTAGAAACTCATGACCTGGATTTAGGTAGTCAGACCCTAACTCCCTGAGCTTTGAATGAGCGTTGACAGCCAGTTTGTACCGGAGTTGTGCAGGGACATGGTGTTTTATTATAGACCACACACATTAGATAGGTCATATTGACCTTACACATATTCTGAAACAACAGGACCTGAGTGTACCTCCTACCCAGGTTATTGCACACAGAGTGTCTGGGAACTATCATGCATATTACTGAGAGAGGGTTGGCGACCTAGTCACATGACACTTCAGAACCAAACCCTGTCCTACCAATTGCCAGAAGGGGATGTCAAAAGTCGTCTGATACATCAAAAAGCATAAAGGTATCACATTACTATATACATGTTTAGCCTGGAGCCCATTATGAATATAAATGCTTCTTAAATGCATTTTTCCCTTGTGATTAGCCATTCAGAGTGGGGAGCTTAGTTTTATTCAGAAACAATGTCTAGCTCCAATAATCAAAGACCTGCAGTCCCGTCTGGGACATTAGTTTCAACCAATCAAGAAGTGGCAGGAGAGAGAATGTAATGGGGTTCGCCACCTAAAAGTGGCGCACCAGAAACTCCATTATTGGAAAAATAATAGAGGCCGACGTCTGTTTGTAAGCTTTGGCTGTTTGCTTAATTACAGATCTATGAACAACACTGGCACTCATTTACATATGCAAATTCAGAGCCGGCCAGCAGAGCTGGTTTTGGCACTGGCGGCATATGTCTGGAGGAGAGCGAGAACGAAAGAAAAAAAGATGTAAGAGCTACAGAAAGAAAACAGAGATAGTCACGTGCAGGCTTCGGACCACTTTCAATCCATGAACCATACAGGTCAGAATTATTTTATTATTAACACAAGTCAAAGATGTTGACCTTACATGTTGTTGTTCTTACACGTTCTCTAATGATTACAAAGTTAACACAGTCTTTTATGTCAGGACACAGAGGAGACGGTCAGTGATCATAGCCAACCATTACACAGTCTATTATACGAAAGGTTTATCCTTCAAAATACCCTTGTGTGGTATGTTACAACCCATAGGTTGATAGTCACATAGAGAGTTCCTATGAGGTGGTATGGACAGGGTGTGTGGGACCCATCAGTAACGTGGCGTCACATGTCCTACCCACTTCGTGCAGTTGTCAGTCAGTACTATCATACATTGTGTCAAGCTCAAGTCAATGTCACGAGTAGGCCAGGCATCGAGACACAGGCGCAGAGTATTCTATATTATGATTCTACTGAGCACACTTAACTAAACGAAAACAACAAACACTAAATGGTCCGGAACAGAGGCAACAAAGGCACAAACAATAATCCACGCACTGGAAAGAAAACCAGCAACTTAAGTAGGCTCCCCAATTAGGGACAACTGGTAGCAGATGTCCCCAATTGGGAAGCGCCAAACAGTCAATGTAGAGATGCCTAGAGGCACCACTACTGGCAGGTCCTGACTGTGAGCCCTGGGCTCCACCCCCGGAGCTGGATGATGCTCCGGGACCGGTGGAGGCTCCGCCTTTGGACCAGGAAGGGGCCCCGGGGCCGGTGGACACAGCGCCGGTTCAGTGGAGGGTGGCTCCGCCCCAGATGCAGGACAGGGGCACTGGAGTAGGAGAGGTTGACTCCGCCCCCGATGCAGGACAGGTTACATGTTGATAAAACTAGCAAAATAAGAGTACAATAAAACTCCTAATTAACTGACACTTTTTTAAACTTCTGCTAAAAAAACAATATCTGGCCTATGAGGCTTCCTTAAAAGAAATAAACTGTAAAAAGGCTGCAACGAATAAACTTCACCCTGCCACAAAGCACTGTATGGCATTGCAGTTGTATTGATGGTGATTGACCTTTACCACATACACACCAAGGCTACAATCTGTCAAGCCTGTGTCCCACAGAAACAGATCTAACATGACATTAATGAAAGCTTAATTAATTTCTACAATAAACCATTATAACAATCAAAGTCCCCCCTTGTCTATATCATGAGTCATGCATCTATATCATACCAACTACTCCTGAAAAGTAACACAACATTCAACTCCAATGAGTGTACTAGTTTCAAGGAAAATTGCACTATTGAACATATTGAACCATGCAACTTCACTGAAAAACAAGAATCAGTGACCAATGTTGGGGTTGTCATCATATGTAGTCATCTACTTGCCTTGTGAGGAATTAACCTACAAAACATAATGTCAAAATACCAGTCAATTTAGGAAAACTGCTGATTGTTAGGAGTGAAGCGAATCAAGTGTCCTGTGGTCGTCTGCCTTCTCTGTCTTGCATCAGTGATGTCAAGTTCCTATATCAGTTATTGCAGTCTCCTTGATGACAAAGTAGTCATTAAGTTTGACTAAGTAGATCTGTGTTTCCTTACTGTGGTTTGGATCATGTGACCTTTCCAGTCATCCAGTCCTGGCGGTTCTTTGTCCTGCAGTGTGTAAAGCACACAGGAGAAATCAGTTGGGTTACTGTGAGCCTGTAAACAGAAATCTATTAATTGTCTATGCTTCTCTCATCTCGCTGTCTGTAGTTCTTTTGTAATATGAGTGTAGATCCAGGTGATCTGACCCTGGCATCGTTCTGCCATGTGAGCGGTCAGGATGATTGAGAACAGACCTGTCCTGTATAGTTGTAGTGATCCTTCTAGGACATGTTGTTTAACTCACACCTAGTTGTCTGTGTCCGGTCGGTGTTGTGATTAGTCACCATAAAGGGGTTTGTGATGTGCTTATCGTAAACGTATGACTTCAATACAAACAGTCCATTAGACTTTTATCAACTGGCGTTGTTCCAAGGATAGAGAAAATGGATCAGTCCTGAAAACATGTGGCTCTAACGAATTCCATCATAGGCTTATACCCTATTAAGGCAAGTTTCCATTATAGTTTATCAAATGAGTATCCGTTGGTTGGTCAGACTTGGTCAAAAATTGTTCGATTTATGATATTCAACCATTAACATGTTTGAGCTTACAACCAACAAAACAATCTCCAATTAAACAAATCAAAACAGACCTAGTGTATGGAAAATGTAAAACATAACAGACATGAATGCTTCATTATAACTATGCCAACAGGAAAAACAAAAATGTTAATATAACTTTGATTAATTTTGAGCTCTGAGCTCAACTCTCCATATCAATTAATGATTAATGAATGATCATATCATGCATTCAACCTCTCTACTTGACTATTGGACTGGGGTTGGTATCCAGAGTTAAGGCAGACTATGACCCCCAACATATCAATGTAAGCTCTCCAAATATGAGCTGTGAATGGCTGGCCATGGTTTGCAAACTCCAGGAAGAGCTGTAGAGCCTTGAAGGTAGCGACAATTGGCCATGAACTATCCGCACTGAGTTTGTTGTTGTTTGTCTTAATCACGGGCTGTTATATCCTGCATCTAGTTGGGGAAACAGGGGCCGTTATATACTACATCTAGTTGGGGAAACAGGGGCCGTTATATCCTGCATCTAGTTGGGGAAACAGGGGCTGTTATATCCTGCATCTAGTTGGGGAAACAGGGGCCGTTATATACTACATCTAGTTGGGGAAACAGGGGCTGTTATATCCTGCATCTAGTCGGGGAAGCAGGGGGTGTTATATCCTGCATCTAGTTGGGGAAACAGGGGCTGTTATATCCTACATCTAGTTGGGGAAACAGGGGCTGTTATATACTACATCTAGTTGGGGAAACAGGGGGCGTTATATCCTGCATCTAGTTGGGGAAACAGGGGCCGTTATATACTACATCTAGTTGGGGAAACGGGCTGTTATATACTACATCTAGTTGGGGAAACAGGGGGCGTTATATACTAAATCAAGTTAGGGACAACAGGGGCCGTTATATACTAAATCTAGTTGGGGAAACAGGGGGTGTTATATCCTGCATCTAGTTGGGGAAACAGGGGGCGTTATAAACTACAGGAACAGGAAACAGGTGTGTGTAATGGGGAAAAAAACGAGACAAGTCTGGTTGGTGATGAATGGCTGATTAAAGTGCGTTGGTCCAGTAGCAACTAATATGCCGGGGATGCTGGGAGCTTCACCGGCAGAGAGGGTGGGGGAGTTGGTGGAGCGGGAGGAGCAGGTGTCACAAGATGTTGAGATTCTCCTCAGTCTAACTGTGGTGTTGAGCAACCCGAGTGGGAGGGGCGGGTCTTTGTCAACACCAGCCATTTAGAGACACACACACCAAATGAAGTGGATGAACAAATACAGGACAGAGCCCAGCCACGTCCTCTATGTTGTTACATATATAATGAGACACTCGTAACAGTTCACCATGTGTTTGTACTCACATAATTCCACGCTCCACACAGTCACAGTTCCGTGTATCCTTAAGGGGGCCTTCCCAGGTATATTCAGGGGTTCCAGGTGTCACGATGATGCACAGACGTGGCAGTGTGGGAATCTTTGATCTGCTAGCGGTTGTAGCGCTGCATGGAGCTAATTCATTTAGACAGCAGGGGGACCCAGGGAGCGGGTCCCCAGTGCTTTCTATACTTAACACACTGTGCTGTATGCCATGAGCTGATGGGAGAGGTTTGCCGAAACAGAGCAACCATCGCACTGGAAAACAAGGCACAACGTGTGCCCTGTTCCAACTATGGCAGCGCAAGTATTCAGACAGACAAACCGTTACCGCTCCTCCACTGACGTTAGCGAACAGCTGGGTCTCTTGGGGAGACCTTTAATTCTCAGATGACCTCTCCCCCTCGCTTTCTGCCTCTTTCATTCTCACAGACAGAGACACAGAACAATTTCTACCGAACTATCAACAAAATGAGTCTCATGTTGATATGTTTCCGACTCAAGTCTCCTCCTGCGGATTTTTCTATCAGGCTCCACTAGTTCACACAGACTCCTCGTCCTGAGGAGCTAAGCGCTACCTGTTTAGTGGGTTCTCTACCCAGCTTGCCCCTCCCCACCTGCCCCCCACTGTACACGGCTTCGGAGTAATGCCCATGGAAGCTGCTGGCGCTGGAGCTACAGCCTAGTCATGAATCTCTTTAAAGGACGAATGAGATTCCAGATGGTCCCATCTTTGATGAGGTCTGCGTGTGTGTGTGTGTGTGTGTTATAGAGAGAGAGAGATTATTAACTGCTGTTTAATGACCTTGCTCCACTTCACCTAATCCACTTCCACATTGAACCCCTATGGGTGCCTACCTTGGGGAAAAGAAAAAACGCGTCTCAGTCAGCCCAACAAGGGCAATGGGTAAACCTTGATTTGAATAGAAAGGATTTCATTTTATCTCCTTTCAATATATTTTTCTGCTTCTTACAGGAGATTCTATTTTGAGTGGCAAAACATTCTTCATCATGGACAGCTGTGTTCACTATTAGGTAGGTGTATAAGCAACGGCGAATGGAGTTTTGACAGCAAGCTAAAAGAAAACATCTTATAACTTCGTCTCTATGAGGATAGATGTCAGAGTTACAATGAGAAACCGAGGAATGTAGATCTGTTAAACGCTCACAAAGAGCCATCTCCTGACGCGAAGTCTGTCGCAAAATCAATAATCCGATATGTTCTGTCAATGATAACAGACCATCAAAAGATAGGTGCATAAACCCCGTCATTAGCTTTCATCACGCAGGGCTTGCACATTAGATGAGGAACAGAATGTAAAAGCATATTGTGGGAGTGTCCATCGCACACACAGTGTAATGCTGACAAGGGAGACCAACAAGGACAATAACTAGCAATGGGATTACACTTACAGTGCCAATGTGCGCGTTTATCTCCTCTTTGGTGCAAATACTGCACAGTGGCAACAGGACTACGCTTTGTTTGCCGAGCCATGAACTGTAAATGTCTGGGATAGGCCATGAGCTGTTAAGATTGAGGTCAACACTAATTGATATTTTAATCGCCACATTACATTTTAAAGTAGAACATATTGATTATTTCAGCATTTACTCAAATATCTATGTTAATAACAATATGGGATTGTTATTGATTGCTATATCAATTGTTTGGCAATATTAAAGCAGAATAACAATGTAAGATGAAACAAAGTATTTTAGCATCTACTAACGAATGTTTTTATAACCAGCATATTGTTATAAGGAGCAACAAAACAAATATACAAAATAAATCGCATTTGAAAGCCTTTCACATTATCCATCTGAAATCTCTTTCCAGCTGAAAACAGAAGGAGCAGTGTTCCCCCTCATCAAACGACCTACTGCACACCTAAACCTATTTTTATTGAACTCACATGATCACCCCAATGACTCACTGTTACCCCAATGACTCACCTAACCATATACTTTGGGTCCAACCAAAGTTCCAATGATGTTAAGCAAACTCCAGGCACTGGACATTTGTCTTGATGAGAATAGAAGCTTTCTTCTGACAACATTTTAGCTTGTTGGTATTGGAGTAACCTTTTGTTGTTTTATTTGAGCCATGGTGATTCCAAGAATCAACAAACTAATGCAATACTGTGATCCTCAGAGAAGTGTTCATCTCTCTAACCACATTCCTCATGGTTGTAAAAAACACATGCTTCCATTTCCTGTCTGCTTCATTACATCTATATTTGATTAAAGGTTTTAATTAGTGTCCTGACAGTGGAGATGGGTATTTTTTGTTTAATTTGGAGATAGGTATTGCCTAATTTCAAAAGGTCGACAACTATGTATTTCGTTTCATTTGTGTGTTGCCTGACCTTCCCCATGTTGATGGACGACTAAAGGTGTTTAGCATTTGTGTCACCTCACCTTGTGTACCCTAGTGAAACATAAAATCATGGATGACTAGTTAATAGATTATATAAAAGGGAAGATAGTTATTTTAGATTTCATTCACATTAATTGTTCAATATTCATGATACAAATTCATGACAAAAATACTAAGATATGTTATTATTGAAAAGAATTGACCTAAATTAGGTTTAGACATATATTTTATTGTTTATTGTATGATTAACAACAATACATTTTGTGGTCATCTTTACCAAAAGGTGCTATATTTCTGGAGGGCACTGTACATCTCAAAAGGGGCGTTTAAAACAAAATGACTCCATAGCCTAGCTGCACTAGAATTCATCTTACTGGAATTGATTGCCGGCATGTTTAAAAAGGCACTGGTTTTATTGACACAGCAGAGGGCCAATCAGTGTTGAGTCTATACAGAAGAATAGAGCGCCAAAGAAATCAGAAAGCAGAGGCCATAGTTTTACCATGAAACAATCAACAACATTGCAATATTGCTGCAGATGGTTTGATAGTTATCGCTAAGGATATTTGCAGGAAGCATTTATTGTTCAGAAGTCAAGTTTCACTTTCACTTTGCTCTTTCAGGATGATGTTATTTGTGATACATCCCTGGTATAGGCCAGGACCATATACCTTTGTCGCAAATGAAAACACTAAAAGCCTGAATATAATATTCGGATAGTCTGTAATCTCTTTTTAGGTGAAAAACGTATATTATTATCTAGACAAATAGTTAATTTATTTAGAATTTGTTTGCCTTCGTACAGGTTACATCTAATAACCACAACGGCTTTTGAGGAGTTTTCACTATAGATTTGCTTTAAAACCTGGTAGCACTCTGCCCTGTTATTTCACGTTGACAACATTAAGGAACATCAAGCTTACTTAACAAATTAAATCTACTAATTGTTACATATTAATAATATTGCAATGTGTTATGGAGAATGGGGCATCACACAAAAGATTACAGCAAGCCAATATGTCTGTAGAAGCTGTTAAGGCTGAGTTAATTGGTTACATAAAACCTAATCAAATAAGTCTGATTGTCTGTTTTTAAAATTCCTCTTCAGTCCCTGTATCAATTTGCAACAGTCCGCCAGAGATGTGTCAGAATTAGCCATGTTTTTTTGTCTCTCTCTCTGTCAAACATCTCCGGTCACAGGTTCAGTTCTGTAGTGGGTTGTAACACAGGGGATATACTGTGTATCCCGATGCAAAGACCTTGTGGTACAGGATTTAAAAGTCTGTGAGCTTAGAATACAAAAACCAGTCCTGCTGTAGCCCAGCACGACATCCGTACAACAGCAGCGTTTGTAGGACCTTCACAAAATCACACTCCAGTGGCTGGCATGTACAAGAGATGATACCGCCCTCTAGAGGTCTGTATCATATTGCACACACACTCATAGTCTTCTAACCTGGTGTTTTCTAGAGATACATAGATTCCAAATGTAAACATTTTGGATGATCAAATATAGCCTCAACAATGCAAACTCAGGGTGGATATAGTTTGGGTTGAAGACGTTTGACATCCCAAGTGGGAGAACAAGATTATTGGATAGAGGGAGATGAGGAGGAAAAAAGAAAGAAACATTCCTTGGCTGTGGACTGCAGATGCTGACAGCGACGGCAGCTGGTGGGGGTGGGCCCACCTGTCTGTGTCTCTCTCCCTCGGCTTTGGTGGGACCGGGAAGAAGGCGACAGATGGAGTCCGAAGGTTCTGCTCCAGTCCCAGCACTGCTCCTCCAGTCTGCCTTGAACACGCTCTGATGGCTGCCCAGAGTGAAGGCCAGGAGCCAGGGGACCGTGGGGGCCATGCCGGGCCCTCCACACCACAGGGGTCAACTGCTTACAGAAAGGGGTTGCCCTCCTCGGCGCTCACCTCTGCGGCCACGAGCACTCTGCTGCCTCCTTGTGGAGGACAAAGGCAAAAGCAAACGCTGTATCTTTGTACTGAATACCCTAATTTGCTAAACGCGTGTACTGTTTCCAGGTAAACACAGAGCGGTTGTATGGCATTTATCCTCATTTAAACTGGATCGTCACGCCATTTTCTGACATACACATTTCTATCACAATTATTTTTGCGGGTCGTAACACTAACGGGTGATGTAGTGCACGACAGGATGATGAAGTAGACCCGAAAAATGCTTTAGCTTAAGAGGGCCGCCTTAACAACTAATGGTTGAAACCATACAATTGCTACACAGTGTATTGTTAATGAGCAGTTGGGTTACTCGCTAATACTGTGGAAAGTCAGCAGGCCATTATATCTGTTGTTCATTGTCTCTGTCTCCTTTGGACCTGGAGCCTGCGTGCCATGTCACAACAACTATGCAGGAGGAATAGCATAGCAGGGGGGGGTAAGGGGTTCACGGGGTCACGGCAAAGTCCCAAGGCTGTAGAGTCGATGAGAGAGTGATTGCGTGACCTCTGTCACTTCCTATGTGTCAAATCAATGGGGATGGTCTCTACTGCCATAGAGACCTCATCAAGTGGCTTAAAAGACATACATGAGGTAAAGTCGCATGATTTATGGGCCGTCCTATTAACCTCCGGCTCATTTGTTTGTTTTCATGCCCTGGACCCTCATTACTTGTAGGAAGATAGCAACGAGGCAGAAAAGATGACGTTTTTTTATTGCGCAGCATTTCACGAATACTTTGTGTCCTAACATCTACATCTCTCTCCCTGCCCATCAGAAGACATTTTGGTTTAGCTCTTCTCCAGTTGCAGCCTGCCTCAATTGCATGGGCAACTGTGCTTATTAGCTGCTAATCTGAATTACACTAATTCCTATTACACTTACAGCAGCAAAACTCTGTTTCTCCTCCCAGCAGCCTTACAGCTCCCTGAAGTGGTTTTGCTGCACATTATCACATACCATTTTGTCCAGTTAAAAAGTATCACATACAATTCTGTCCAGTTAAAAAGTATCACATACCATTTTGTCCAGTTAAAAAGTATCACATACAATTCTGTCCAGTTAAAAAGTATCACATACCATTTTGTCCAGTTAAAAAGTATCACATACCATTTTGTCCAGTTAAAAAGTATCACATACCATTTTGTCCAGTTAAAAAGTATCACATACAATTCTGTCCAGTTAAGAAGTATCACATACAATTCTGTCCAGTTAAAAAGTATCACATACAATTTTGTCAATTTAAAAAGTACCACATACCATTTAGTCCATTTAAAAAGTACCATTAACCATTGAGTCCAGGGACACACTGTTCTTGCCAGACTGACCAGGGCCCCTAAAGGGAGAACCACAAAGCTCCCTGGCATCACTGTGCATGATGGGAGGTCAGTGATGCAGTCCGTTCAGATCAGAAGGGAAGGTAAGATCCCGTGGACCTCCAAGTGAAAACCGTAGACCCGCCGGCTTCCTTGAATGTCTGCGCTATTGTGGTACTTAAGTAGAATATGGGAAGTAGATAATCTTTCTAGTTTGAACCACTGCGCGAGAGATGAAAGCACAACTGTAATTCCACAATAGATGTACAAAGCCAGGCTGCCTCCCAAAAGGCATACGGACCGCCTCGCTCTCTCCCCAGTTTACCACTATCAAGACGAAGCCGCGCAATTATCAGGGAACACGGAATGAATCCTCCGAGAGGCATTCCGGCAAACAAGGCAGCCATTATCGTTCATGACTCAATCGTGCGGAGGAGAGGGCCAGAGGAAGCGGCCGGTCTACAGAGGGGAGGAGCCGTTGGGAAGACCAGGCAGAGCGGTGGCGTGGACAAAAGGCACAGAGTTTGGCCGGGGGGGGGGGCGACGGTATCAGAGGCGGCGGCGTTGTGTACGGTGTGGCGGGTGATAGCGCGGCACTAATCAGCCGCTGGCAAGCCACGCGAGCAGGGGGCGGTCTCCTGGCCGGTGACAGCCCAGGTCGGTGGGGTTTTGAAGTTTAATGATGCCAGCTGCCAGCCTTGCCAGTCTGCGGGTGCTAACGAGCTGGCAGCGCCAGCGGCTCGGGCCACAGCGGCGGCACCTGGAAATGCATGCGTGCGTTCCAGGGGGCGGGGTTCTGCCGGGGCTGTCGAGGGGGGGGCTACTGGAGACCCAGGACGGCGCGGAAGGCCCACATCTCTTTGAAGAGCGCCCTCATTTCCATATTGCACCGTACACTGTTGACTGACAAGGCCCAGCCAGATGTTCTATTTTCAGCTATTTAAATTCTGACCTGCTTTCCTGCCACGGTCGGGGGGAGATAGTCGTATTCCTCAAACAGATGCCGTGGATGGTAAGAACTTGGGAGACGTTTGTTAATCTGTTGTTGTTGTTAATGGTGTTCTACCTATATCTCAGAATATGGGTGGTGAAAACACAGACAATTGCTGCATTTTAACTTCATAATCAGGAACTCACATTCATACCATCTTTACCATTGAGGCCCAGAACCCTTGTTCTAGGTTGATGAATTCCAATGGTATTTCCTTTGAATTGCCTGTTAAATTGCAGTGTCTTTACTCAATCCCTCACTAAAAACTACACCGACAGCTCTGACCTTTCTCCATGTCTGGAACAACTTTGTCAAACGGGTTGAAAGGAGCCAGGATCAATGGCACTGTGCTGGTATACAACAGCATTGACTTCCCTGTGTGCGTGTGTATTACAGCATGATTCAGTGCTATGAGATTACAAAACGAGGGCACAGGGAGAACTATAGTGAAAGAATGAGGGTGGAGAGAGAGAGAGAGAAAGAGAGAGAGGGAGAGACGTAATACAAACTTTTATTTGGACAGGAAAAACAACCTCATCCCCTTCTCTTTCAAGGAACTAGGCCAAAGGTAGACAGGCCAAAGCACTGCCGACGCCTGGGTCCCCTCTGAACGGAACACTCTGCAGGTGGGAAGGCAAAGCGCTTGATTTCTCCGGTGGCGCAGAGAGCCCTCTGACATGGTGGGTGGGAGGGACCGCATGAGTTGGGCAGTAACACGGGACTTGAGCGTGCACACTGAGAGGGGTGAGACAGAACCAGCAAACATCTGGACGTCTAAGTCAGTAGCATATGAATTGAATAAGGTCATAGAAAATAGTGACTTTGTACAGCATAAGATCTATATAAGAAACAGAAGGACAGAGAAGGCCGAGCGCGTGTGTACGAATGGAAGAACAAAAGCACGAGTTGGAGGGATGTAGAATGGGGCAGAGAAGTGAGGACTAGTGAGAGAGATGCTGGTGCATAAAACTGACAGTGTGAGAGAGGTGTTGGGTGTGTGTGTGTACGGACTGGGAAACATTACAGTGGAGTGCATGGTATGGGTTTGTGTGTGTGTGTGTTTGTGTGATTACGTATGGACTGGGAAACATTACAGTGGATGGGTTTGTGTGTGTGTGTGTTTGTGTGATTACGTATGGACTGGGAAACATTACAGTGGAGTGCATGGTATGGGTGTGTTCCAGGGAGAGAGAGGGCTGTCAACACGCGAGCACATCCATCACTCTAATCCAATCAGGTGTGAGCGCTCACAGCATGTAACCCAATCACGAGCCCGGTTTCCCCCTTAAGCAGCCGGTGCCACCTGTCATCTCCATAGTGTGTCAGATGAGGGCGTGTCATTGATATCATGCTCTCAGGTCATTATGGCACAACTGTGTGTGTGAGGGGTCACTCGTTTCCTGTCAAACCTCATTAGTTGTGCAATACATCCGGTGTTCATCATTAGAATCCAACTCAGTCAGAATGTATAGAATTCTCCAGTGTTTCAATCTCATAATAAAACACAGCTCAGAGCACCGAAGACATAATCCTGTAAATAGCTCCGCAAATATATCTAATATAAAATATTCATAACCCCAGCTTTACCATACAATCCTTCTGCTAACAACGCTGTGGTCCTGGGCGCCCTGGGTAAACACCAATGTTCCCAGGCAAAGGCAGAGTGACTGTTCTGGTAAAGATAGAAATGCCTGTTCATAGCCTTAATGGGTCACAACATGTCAAAGGAAACATGATTAATATCAGAAGATTAAATGTCATATTTATTTCACATTTGAAATAGCTGTTGAACTCGGCGAACCGTGGTGATGTTGAGGGACGAGCTACTAAAAACATTGAATGATTATTCAGATGTACGTGATATGCAGAGTTTTATAGATAGTTCCCGGCAGTGGCCCTGTTCGTGACGCCAATTAAACCACTTACACGTAATATCTATAGATTACTACACAAAGAAGTGACACATCTCAGCCTTGTTGACGCTGCTACTGAAAACCCTGCTAGCCGCTGTGTATTTGTCTGGGAAAGGCCTTTCATTGCAGCCGTTTCCAGTCGTTTTCGAACATGTCTTTGAGCAGGGTGCAACATGAAAACACCAACAGCCAGTGGTGTGTGCCGGTTAGGGACGGTTTGGTGGACTCAAATTAAGCCTGGACCTTGACTAAAAAGAAAAACAAGCTCCCTAATTAAGCTTCTCGTCACACACACAGAAGCATTTCAAGAAATCAGCAAAGTCCCATGAAAAACTGAAGCACATGAATATACAGATGGATAGCGCGTGAGTTGCTGGTCTTTGTTGTCGCTAGCCAAAACGACCCGTTGTAACCTGCAGAAGGCAATTTGCTTCAGCAACCTTCAACGGGCTATACACTCATTATTTTCTGCGAAAATCTGTCAGTAAAGTGACAAACAGCAGCCAAGAGTTTGAGGTCACGTAAAAAAGATAAAGATGCTATCCCAGTATCCTGGAATACAGTTTTTCCCAGTATGCAATCACTCATAGTCTATTTCTCATTGTTGAGAGTTTTTCCGATTTCTTCTACTTGAAAAATTTGATTACTAGGGACAGACATTAAATCATTGGAAGGGCCAGATATTCTAATACATGTTTAGTGTAAATAGGAACGTTCTGATGTTATGACAAAAAGGATTTCACCGAGTCTGTTCACAAACACATTGGAGATTCCTTTTTAGCCACACACGTTAAGACACACAGCGACCTGCCTACAATTAATCTGTGGAACATGCGGATGACTGGGGGGGGTACCTGCATTCTGTGTCTGTTGCACCATCAGAACGGTTGTCCCCCATTGGCCCTGATGATGACCCCACAGCGACGTGAACCACACATCCAACACAGCAACCACAATCATCTGAAGGGTTAATAGTGCATACATTATGGCCACTTTTTAAATCCCCAACCTATGTAACATCCTAGTCACTCTCTTGTACTTGTTACGATGGGTGTTAGCAAATGGGTATTAGCAAATGCACACCAACATTTACTCTGCAATTCTTGGCCAAGCCCCATTCTATGACTCTTGCAGCTGGCTCCTTTTTAGTAAATATGCAACACATATTTGTTGAAACAACATTGTTTCCTGGTCTAGCGTAGTGAAACACTTTTTTTTGGCAACCAATCTTGCAGTTTACTAAGCCTAATTGCCTAAATGAGAAAAAGCCATTCTGGAAGCAATAAACCTTGGACTTAACATCTGGTTGAAAAAAGACACATGTTCAGTGGATCATCCATCTAAACACCCACTCATCCCAATCATAATGCAAACTTCAGACTAGTTTTCTACCATTTCAGATATTCATAAGCAATCAGTTTCTTTGTAGAAAACTAAGTTAATGGAAACAGTTTCATCTCTCAGAAACAATAGTTGTATCTGAGATAAACCATACTCCAACCTTTGAATGTGGGACATTTTAAGATATTTCAAGCCTTTCCATTCATATGTGAAGGTCTCCTTGACATTTGCAGCACTGCGTTTCTGGTCATATTCTTCCCAGCCTGACAGATGCAAAACATGAACTGTTGACATTTACAAACTCGTCAGGCAGAGCGATAACACCAATGCTGCATTTGCCCTTTGATCTGTGTATTTTACCTCTAGAGCGCTTCATCCCTATTGGTTACATATGCAATGTCAATCTTCATAGTGTCAGTGTTATCCTGTATCCTTCCGTGTGATTTCAGTGATTGTGGTGCCTTTAGACAACATGGCCTGTAATGGTGCAGTGCAGCATTGAACAGATGGTTAGACTATGTCCAGACCCATCACACTACAGTAGGCACTTCATTGACATCTGATAACGGTGGCAGGTGACCACCACTAGAGGGAGCCAAAGCAATAGAATAGTCCCTCATTCAAATCTAAAAAAGGGGAGTCCTTTTTCTCTCCTACACCAGTTCAGGTCATCACTTCAGTTTGCAACATGCCCATAATGGGGTAAACGTTAAACCAAATATAAAAATGACAGGACAGGGGGCTATCCAATGAATAAGTGAAGTACTGTGACGGCACAATGTTTTGTTTAAATGATCGTTCCTGGCAGGGATTTGCGTGTTTGACAAAATTGTTCGGAGTGTATGATATATTACTCATTTGACAGGACATGCAGTCCCCTCATATTCGCTGTACCACACTCTGGAATGGGTGTGAGGACCTCCACTAGTCACTATGTTGAGTCACATATATTAGTCTAGACTGAGCCAATAATAGTATATGTAGCTCATAACTGCTGAGATGGAAAGAAAAATGGGGCATGAGGTAACAACCTATTGCCATCTAGAGTCAATACAAATATACAAAACAGACTTCTTAACAACGCACGTATAGCTCAAGACATAGCACAAAAGTATGTTTTTATCCCATTTCAGGATCAAAACATCTGTCCACAGAAAGAAAAACAGTAAAAACGTTAATTGTTCATGGGAGAGAAGACTCCGCTTTATTGCTGCACAAACCATAAAGTATGAGAAAAGAATTTGTTCAATGAGATGCGTTTCGGAACATGAAAAATAACTGTTGTGCAATTTAGGCCCTTTGCATCCATTGGGTTCAAGTTGAGTCCGTCTGAGCCAGTACATTTTTTTCCCCAAGCCTTTGGTTCAGCAGTACTTGAAGACAGAGAAGACCACTTAGAAGTCAGGACCCTCCTTCTTCAGTTTGTTGTAGTCCATGTTAACAGCATAAAACTAAGAATGAAATTAAGAAAGATTATATATTAAAACAGATAGAATATTGAGAAATTGGGCTCAATGTCCTGGTTTTTAAAAATCAGCTTGGTAGTCCTGAATAATGTTGCAAAATTTGCATTATAGTAGTGACTGAAATATAGACTAGTTAATGAAATTAGTTGCAAAACTAAGAGGATCATCTACTTAAGTTAATTTACTCTAAATTAGATTAAAATCAGACTAAATCTCCATGACCTCCATGTCTAGTTCAAGTCACAGATATCCTCAAAAGTACAAACGTTGCATGGCACTGTAAAAACAGAGCAACCCAAATCCTTGGGTTGTAAACTTGTGCACTAGTGCCTTAATTAGAACAGTGGATACAGTTTTCCAGCAGTAAATAACAGCCGGCACACCACACAAGGCCCCCCCCCCCCGCTAATTGGGTAAACTCTAGCCTCCAGTCGGGAAATTGTGCAAATGAAAAGACTGCATTTGTAAATTAGGCATTTAGGATTATAATAAATGTGCTGTTAATGTAATAATGTACACTGACAAAATGGCATGAAAATAAAGTTTTGTATAAATAAAGTCTATTGAGCAGTCGGTGGAATGTGCTCATTGATGTAGTGCTATTTCCATGAACATGCTCCAGTTCTAGAAGGGCAGAGCTTGAAAATATCAAACTGAACCTAATTGTGGATAGAGTCATAAGTAGGGGTGCCATGGTACACCACATATTGCAGTTTGACAGTCACAGTACAGTACAAAAAAAGTAACACCTTAACAAGGCTAAAGCACCTTAGAAGGTGCTGAAATCATCTATTCTCTACCAGAGTGTGAGTGCATATCCATAGACAGACACACCTTGGGCCAAATTAGCCTGAAATTAAGGGCTGCTTTAATGCATTGGGGAGACAAAGCGTTTTCTTTTTGTGTTTTTTTGTGTATTTCCTCCAAGGTATTGATACCGTGCAGATGTTGGCTTAGATGTTGAGCTTTTTCTTTGGGTTATCATGTTCCTCTGGGGTATTGATACGGGGGCGATTTTGGAGTGGATGCGTCAACATGTCTTAGGTGTTAGCTGCTATTGTCAAGCAGTGGCAACATCATAGTCTACTAAAATGACAGAAGGCTGCCTAACTACAGATTTGAATAAAGCCTGGATTCTAACACCACACACCATTTTAGAATTAGCTGTCCCTTCTAGAGATTGAATTACAAAATAGGTAGGTTTTTTTTAATTAAGGGATACAAAAAGGCTCCTGTAAAAAAATTGCCATAGTGGGGTTTTTCAGCACAATTCGATTTACTCAATAGGCATTTATCACAGCGCAGCTAGTTATTCATTTTGAAACATGTTTTAAAATGGATTCATGTGATAACGTAATGAGGCCCCAATTCTGTACAGTTACAGGTAAAGTGATCTTTGTGAACTTGGAAACTTATGCAACACACCCAGTGTCCCGTTGCATCATTTAAGAAACGCAGCAAATGGGAAACTCACACAGAACTAACAGCGATGTTGGATTCAATCTTGTGTAAAGTGAACTTGTTGATACCTTTGGGTTTAACATTCTCCCCATCCTCTCCAAACTGTTCCCTAGCCAATTTTAACATAGTATGGTATGGACATTTTATCATTTTCTCTTTTGTAAGAAACCCAGAAATGTAGCCCTATAAATATGGACCAAATCCCACAAGTGTAAGGCAATAATGAACCACTCATTCATAGATCCAGACATGATGGACCATACTAATGTTGGCTAAGTGGCTAACCTTATGCTGTTGCGTGGGTGCCGTCTTGTTCCAGGGCTCAGGGTTGCCATTGCGATTCCAGCTATAGAAACATAAGATACATATTGAAATAAAGACTTTCTTAAATTACGTGCAATATACACTTGATATTGCTTATTACATACACACATACATATGTTACATACACCATGCAGTATCAGTTCAGACACCGCTTTTATCAAGCATTCAATCAAAATGTATTTACAAAGCCCTTTTTACATCAGCAGTTGTGCTTTTACAAAACAGCAAAAATATATTTCACCTCCAGAACAACCAGAACTCTTACTGGCATGGATTTGCAACATTAAAACAGTGCTCAGTTGGAATCGAGAGATAATGTGTGTAAAAATATTCCCCACACACCACCACTTAGTCCGGCTGACACCAGACAGGATGAATCCGTGGACCTTTACTACTAACGTCAAATACGGACTCAGCCACCAGCCTGATGAAACAGGAACAAGGATCCTTCTCACTAGGTTTTTCCACTCAACCAGCCTGTGTGGGTAACGGTGTGCACACTAGAGCTTATTGATGTTGTTGTTGCTGCTGCTGCTTATAGGAGTGGACTCTGCTGTGTTTGTATACTTCAAAAGCCCATCTGTGACACCGGTTGAATGTGCATTTTTGGAAATCAGGTGGGGCTACCTAACAAACTAACTTCTAAGTATACTTATCCGAAACAAATAAATTAACATTGGCATCTGACTGGCAGCTATAGCTAAAGTGACTTTAAAAAAAAAAACACTGAAGGTCAAACCTGTTACTATGTTACGTTTAATTTGGGACTGCATAATCAGCCACTGTTTTAGAAAGACTTTACCTGACATGGGGTCCCATTGCAAGGCGAACGAGGTACGCCCCGGACATACACATCCCACCACCAATGAAGATGAAGAGGGGGACCAACTAAAATTAAAAGCAAGGAGTCAGGTGAAAGGCATTAAATAGGAGGAAGTAATGTTCGCAAACAAGCAAATAAAATACCACCATGGAAACCACTTCGATGGTACTGTCTGGTTCGAAATTGCACAAACTGGTACTAGTTACAGTAGTTACCCTTGTGGACACGTAATGTTTAAAAAACCCCATGCATGTTGCACTGGTATAACACAGTAGTAGTAGTAACCTGTCTACGATTCAACTGATCGTCCTTGAAAAGCTAAGGCCTGGGCCTTTTTGAACTGCTGTTCTGACAGCTTAAGTTAGCTACTGAAACTAAACATGATAGTGCCCTCGTTTACTAATTAACTGCCCAAAAAGGTATAAATAATAACACGTAATCCCTAATCATTAACTTAAGAGGGCAACATTGATTTCCGCTAACGAATTTAACAGGGACGTCATAAGTTAGCTACGTTAGTTAGATAGCTAGCTAACGCGTCGTTGCGTAATGGCACACTAAAGAAATACATGCCATCACTAGTCAATCAACATGTAATGTAACATTGTTGGATTTTTTTTTAACTGTACAATAAAAAAAATTACATATTTTGTGGGAAAACGAGTATACAAAAAAATCGCTAATAAATGGGTTAACTAATGAGTTGACCTCGTTTGGTATAGAGAATTTCAGCACACGTTAGCTTGCTGGTGCCGTTAGCACTAAAACAAAAGCTAGTAACGTCGTATAAAAACAAGTTGAAGAATTAACAAACTTCCACATAAAATTTTACTTACAGCTGGGTGGCTTTTAAGTTGCCGACTAACTGTGCTCAACATTCTGTCTGTTGTAAAGGTTTATTCTCCCAAATTGTCCAGCAAAACCGTAGTACCACTGTTCTGGTGAGGGTCTGAGAGTGTTTCGTATGTGTTCTAGTCTTTTCCTAATTCCTAGTCTCCTCACTCCTCACTCCTCACTCCTGGGTCCTTCCTACACTACCGTACCGGTCGAACTATTTTCACACAAAAAAAATTGACACTGTCAAAAAACAAATTAGTCAAACAGACACTTAATAATAATGAATCATATATTTATCAAATAAATCCTAATAAATCTAATCGGATTGTTCGAGACAATGTTATTTGCAACATACACAAACAGCATAAAGTTCTAAAAGCTTCAACAATATGTGAATTATGTACGTATAATTATTAAGCAAAATGTCTTCTGTTTTCAGAACCAGACAATTATTTGTACCAGATTTTCGTAAATAGGTTAAATAACAACATACTTTTTAAATGTTGAATAAAAAAATTCAATCTCAGCAGGTTTTACAGAAATATGCACACTTTGCATCAATTAAAAAATGAACAGAAATTGTGTCTAAATATACATGAAATATCTTTTCATTATGCAAATAGTAACACAAACTGATATTAGTCATTTATTTAAAATAATGTGTAATAACGTGTCCAACCCGTTCCACCCTGGATATGTAGAGCTAGTAGTAGTTAATGTATCCATAGCGCCCTGAGTGCTCAAGATTGAGCAAGAACGATGATGACTTTATGAGACTTTATGAGCAGGATTTAACGTCCTCGATCTAATGTATTTTAAAAACATGAAGATAATTAATTGTATTTATGATTCAGCAGGGTGGAGGTTTTTTCATAAAACATTTAAAATAAATTGAACCGAATGTGATATCAGGGACAGACATTAAGTAATATATATAATAATAAATACAATATTCAAACATTTTGATAAGTAGAGAGTTTATGAACTGCAAAACATGAAGGAAGGCTATTCATTGTATTTTTTTATGCATAATGTTTCTTCTTGTATAAGTTTATAACACATTTTGTTACACGGCAAAATTACATAGATAACAAAATTATAAAAATACCTTTAATTCCCATTCAATATATCTTTTTTATTTTTGAGTTAAAGGACACATACCGTCATAGAATAATACATAAAACATGTTTACTACTGAAATGGCACAGGAAGCGACTGAAATGGCTCGGTAATAAGGAATGACCTTCCTATGCTTCCGTGCCTTCTGAACAAGCAGGGAAGGAAAGGTCAGAGTATACCGGACTGTCCTGAGCGGAGCAGCTCGTGAGGAATCGATCCATTTAGGCTAACAGAAACAAATATAAAATATTAGCGTGGCTATATGTTTTTTTCTTTTAGGGGAATGTTATGTTAATAGATACAAAAGGCTGTTTCCAAAAAAGTTGAAATAGGCTAACTAATATTTTGAGAGACGAGTTGTCCGGTATGCGGCAGTAATGAGTGATTTTGAGCAGAGAACGTGACATGTAAGAGTAAATCAGCCCCGGTCTTCATTGACTAGCCCCCAGGTTTAACATCATGTGGTGTTGCCATTACCATCCATGTTGAAACACTGGATTGCAACTAAAACAATTTAAAGCAATTTGATAAAACTCTGAAGTATAGAAAGTAAAGGCATTCATATTGCAAGAAAAAAACATTTTCACATCATTAAATGTTTCAAATTTTAATTGAATTTGTGTGAACAAAATCATTCTTTCAATTACATTTCCATCTCCTGTCAAGTGTTATCAATTCCAAATGGACCCAATCCAATAAAAAACATTATTGTACTATTCATGAACTACAATGAGTTTATTGTTTATTTTTAAGATGATGGTACACCAGAGAACAGGATCCTCACACAGTATTGAAACAGCAGGACCACAGGACATCTTGCCTACTGGCCAGCACAACATGATCATCAGACTACCTATCCAACACCTACCAACCTACTTGGTTTTTCCAAGAAAATAGGTAATTACCCTCCTCTACAAGCTTCAGTTTAGCCTGTATGTGTGGAAAAGATCCAACCTGACCTTCAATGAACTTCAAGAGGAAACCTCCACCCCCCCCCCCCAAAATTGTCAGTAAACACATGGAATTACATGCCACACACATTGATACAGAACATATAATCCTACAAGCATAAACATGTTTAAAGCGACCACACCAATAACACAAGCCAAACTGTCTAATTCAGTTTAATTTCATTGGGTTTTAATTCTTGAAACAAGAATTGTACATTACAAGATTTTCATCCAGTATGGCAGAAATACAGGTGATTTAGTAAACATGTAGATGTAGCTAGTCTGATACAATTCTGGGTTCCCTTTTATCATGTGATTCATGGTATACACATTTTACAAAAAAACAACTACAAATTAGCTGTCGGATTGGACCGAATCCAGTATCATAACATGGTTCACATCCAGTGTGTTTATTAGATAACATTGGAGGCTAGTTGTCTGCCAGGATATGAGTGAATTGTAGACCAACATCATGAGTAATGACAAAACGACATGAAAGTGTAAACATGTATACTTTCAAAATCTTGTGCGTGTCTCAACTTGAGATCTGATAATAGATCTTTACATGGTACACTTCTACTGACAACACAATAGGCTTGTTTTTTTTCTGCAATTCTGTAACAAAAAAAAACATAAGAACCAGGCATTTCTTGGTGATGAGTTCATGGCCGGTGTGGTTTAGATGTAGCAGCCTCAACCACTACAAAAGATTTGACACGTCATCTTTCCTCTTCCTGCCCACTCATTTCCTCCCATTAAGTCTTCATGTGGAAGTGCTCTAGATGGTGCTTGTCTATTTTAGTAAGTTCATAGAGAATTTCCAAGTACAGGAGATTGGGGACATTTAAAAACAAAGAGTCCTTTCATAATTAAGAAAAAATTATATATATATATAATGTCAACTAACAAAGGCTAGGCATAGATAGGTGTCTTGCCTAGACAGGATGTGCTAAGAATCAGAGATACTGGCTATGGTTCTGTCCACTGGACTTACTGTTCGGCAGTTTTGCCATGACACATATTCCAAGTGGCCTAGTGTGTTGTCTTCTTTGGTGTCTTACCAAATCTGGCATCAAATCCAAGACCTTTAAGGGAAGCACATAATCCAGTTAACAAATCAGTGGTCTCTAATTGTCTGACATCTTATCAAACACTACTAGTATAGGCCTCCAAACACTAATGGAACCTTGACTGTAGCTTGGGAAATGTAAGCGAGACAGGCTAAGAAATTGTGGCCATATCTGCTTGAGGTGCTAAGACTTAGTGTTGCTACTCACCGAGGAAGACCAGAATAGTGCCGACCCACTGGACAGTGCTGATGACATTGCCGAAAAGAATGACAGAGCCCAGGATGGTGAAGAACTTCCGCGTGGTGGTCACAATGGAGCAAGTGAGAGGGCCAAAGTATACCACAGTCATGAAGATGAAGGTCTAAAAGAGGTAAAGACAGGTTAATGACTGTTTCTGGGAAAAGAACATCAGAGCAAAATAGCTTCGGTAACACCTGAAGACCAGTGTAGTACTGAAAGACCAAATTGGAAAATTATATTGGCATTTATCCATAAGAAACAAATGCATTTGAACCCAATCAAATCTCTAATGAAATGTGCAGACATGGCATGAAATTCATATATTTTTTAAAAGCACCCAACCACACCCATGTCAAACCCACCTGGCCTAAAGCGCTTGTGATTCCAAACAAAAGGATGTTCCACAAAATGCTAGGGTGACGGTCCGTAAAGCTTAGGAATTCCCATCCCTCTCCAGTCCACAACACAGCTGAAAGAGATAAATACACTGAGCATACATTGTTTTGTTCACCTTGCTTGTATCAACTGCATGATGATTATGATTATAATTATAATCTCATGTTATAGAATGTATGAAGTTTTCTTCCACTGCATGGTAGGATAGAAGAAAAACACTCAGGAATAGGTGCAAATAACTACTTTATTACTGCTTTGAATTAAAGGATTTGTTTTCCAACCAAGTGAAAATGCCTGAGCGACAAAATCCAAATCAGCAGTGGATAATGCGCTCCCTCTACTGGCATAGAGCAATAAACCGCAGTTTGATGAAGAAAAACCCATTGTGTTTTATTATATAGCGATCTACAAATGCATTAGGTTGGGTATGTTCTACATAGGGAAAAATAAGGATATTGTATAAAATAAATAACTATGAAAGAGAAAGACCAGGCTATGATCGAGAAAAAACATAGGTCTCCTACATCATTGGACATGAGAGGTACTAAAACATAACCTGTTGTGTGCAACACCTTTATATAAATGTTTTGCTATGAATAAGTTGGAAACATTTTCCACACTGCAATTTTTTATACTTGATTTGTTTATGATAATTTGCCATGGAGAATGGAAAAGCTAGCAATAGGCCTGTTGAAGACCCCTGAGATGTCTACTCTGACCTGAGACTCACCTAGTCCCAGCACAAGAGTGGACCACATATTAATGTTAAGCATCATGTGGTTGGCACTGGTCTGGAAGCGAGCTCTCATGTGGTCTTGGGCCACGCCGGTCATGCCGTCCATGGTCAGAGACAGCAACTAGAATACAGGGAGAAAGGGCCACATTACAAGCCCACAAAAGCAGAGACCTATGCAGAGAAACAGACTACATGACAGACACGCAGACCAGAGACATACTGCTTCTCCTAACTAGACAAGGGAAACCTAGAGGTTTCGGGAACATTTGGTTCTCGTAATTATTGTTGCAATGATAATTATATTACATTGTCAAGCCTATAATCTAAGTTGTAGTTCCGGCAGTATGTAATAACTGAAATTGTAGGGTTTTATTCACTTAGACATGATTTCATCAAGTAAACCTAGTAGGAAGCCTTTTGGTTGGCATAGTTTCTGATCAGGCTACATGTTAAGCTCTCTTTCTGGAGCCAAAAACAGAAAAATAAATGAAATGAAAAAGATAATAACAGACCAACCCTTGAGATGACAGAGATAATAACAAACAAACAGATGAGATGACAGAGATAATAACAGGCATAAAGACAGTGTAAAGACAGCCACACTCACAAGCAGGACCTCCCCAAAGCCAAAAGCAGATTCTAGGGAGGTGACACTCTTGTTGGGTTTGTAGAGGAAAAGGGCCACCCCGCTAACGATCAACAGCACACACAGGTACTTGGCCAGCGGGTATTTTTTCCTTAGTAAAAACACACCCAGGATCATCACTGTGGAACCAAGGGCAATGCAATGTCAGGGTCAGATACCTGCAGCATAAATAGATGATGAACTTTTTTAAATGTGCACCTAAAACATTAATCTCTAGAGAGGTAAAAATGCATAGGTAAGATAATGGACTGAACTGGAAGACAGGGCTGGGTGACTCTACACAAAACCGAAAGATAGATGGCATATTGTAAAAAAATAAGGACAGTTGCATGCAAATAGGAGGCCTGTTAAATGAACAGGGATACTGAGTTTGGAATAGCAAATTTCTTGTATGGGTAAGTGCCGTAATTATGATTTTGGTCAAAATTGAGTTATATATCAATATAATTGGTTTTATCTTGTGTCAAAATAATTTGAGTCAACATTGCTCCGTTTTCGAGATATAAGTGTGTAATAATTGCAGTAACTACAAAATCATTCATTAAACTAAGGCAGGCCGACGTATGTGTGTAGATACGCCTGCTAATCTATTTCTATGCATTTACATCTCGCTACGCCCCGTTCTGATTTCAACTTCCCCAAAAAATTATCCCCTAGTTTAGAAGCAAAAAACTGGCTAAATAAATATAAACTCATAAGCCCCTTTCCCACACAAGATATAACCCTGAATGAAATCAGTCACAATGCAGTAACATTGCAGGGACAAGCATGTAAATAGTTACGTCCGTCTAACAAGGACATACATTTTATTTTATTTAAAGCTATAACCGTTTTTGTTTTAATGTTTGTTTAAAACAACTCAGTATTCATGATCAAGGATCCTAATTATTGTCTATTAATAAAACACCCACATATCTTAAAAAAACAAACAATGAGAAATACAAAGAAAATAAGAAAATTAAACAATGTTCCCGATATTGAAAATAAACTATTAAAAACAAGATGTATGAATAAAGTCTTTAAGACAACGTAGTTACGACCGTTAGCCCTTGTATGCTCTTTCTTGCTATTAATGACAATACGAAGGCAGAGTGTCAATTGGGGGGAAATATTCTGTATAAATTACCCTTTCAAGACTTTGTACTTTCAACGTTCTTAACTGCATTTCCACTCATCTACCTTCTACACAATAGGCTGGACAATCCAAAAACTTTAAAGCCATTTTTCTCAGTTTCACTGTAGGCGTAGTTACGATGGTTAGGCTTTGTAGGGCAGTATACTCATGTGTATACTATATATTGCATATTACCGGTGTATATTGTATATTGTGTCGTATAATAAGATGTGTAATTGAGTAACCCTCTTTAGTGTAAATTAGATGTTGATTGTATTTGTCAAACTGCAATGTTTTTGGAACTGTACCCAAGACTTTCACCCACTGTTACACTTGCATATGGATGAGTAACAATAAATAACAATTAAAGTAGGTAAACATGACACTTTGCTACAGCAAAAGGCCCTGCAGGACAATCGGAAAATAACTCTGTATTGGTAACTCAAGCCCGGGGAAATATCTTTAGGTTGTTTATTATTTAATCATGTGTTGAGGGTGTGGTTGGGGTTAACAATAATATCCTTATTACACCTACCTGGAATGGGCTTACAAGATTTCCCCAACACCTGTGACAACAAAAGAAAGGTGGTTAGGACATCAGAACAATAATATATCCCAGGCAAAATGAAGCACTTTGTGATGACCGCAGTAAGAGACTGTCTGAGGATAAGGCTCACCTGCGTGGGGTAGTTGACATACTGTAAAGCAGAGTTACTGGATACCATGGCGCCAAGGTAAGACAGAGAACACACACCATAAAGCCAGCTCTTGGTGTGGTCCGGTCTGGAACCCTCAAAAAACTGAATCACTGGTGGAGAGGAGGGTCAGAGTTTGGTTTTATGAAACATCACTACAAAATAGTTAGAGAGTCCTAACAGGTGAGTATGTAGGGTTAACTTACAGATCTTGGCGAACACAGCATTGATGATACATTGGACGAACACTAGCGTTGTGGCATAAACAAACTTTTCCATCTTCTCCCCCTCACCATACTGTCCTCGGGTGCTGGGTAAATCAGACAAAGATCGTTATGGGAGTTCATTGGTTGGGTCCAACTACTTTTGAATCCACAGTTAATATGCTCCACGTATTAAAAGTAGCCCCCACTTGCTTATTTAGAAGAAACTCTTAAACAGTGTGTGTGTCATTCCTAATTTCAGAGGAAACTCTTGAAACCTTTAGCGATAGAAACCTTACTGCAGTTTGGGAAGCCTCTTTGTGGTAAGATGAAATGTTTTGTAAAAATGGCCCCAGGTGTGACCCAGTATGTGGTTTCATACACTTGGCATACATATTGGATGGTTGTACATTCCTTCCACAAACAGCCAGTTTGCTCCCATCCCAAAGGCTATACTAGGTAGATGCCTGAATACTGTGGTGGTCCCTCAAGTAAAGTAAACAGGGTTTCCTCAGACCAAGCAAGGTTTTTGTCCAGTTGTGTAAGGCTCCTTAATGTTAGTTTGAGTTAACACTGTAACTGCTAGCAAATACGTTTGCTTTAACCCTGGTGAGTGGCACCAACATATGTTCCCACATACACAACAGCATGCATTTTTATATTAAAAGTTATATTAAAAGTTTTGGCTTCAATGTCGGTGTCTACAAACATAAGACATTTTGCCTAACCAGCTATGACAACGGCACAAACATAGCAATCTCCATTGCATTAAATAGGTGGTTAAATGAATAGTTTGACTGCGCCTTGGTAATAAGTGTAAAATAGAAAACTGAACTTTAACTTGACTTTGATTCAGTGTATAAGAACATTATGTAGGCTATGATTTATCATAACCATAAATGCTACATCTGTCAAAGAAGTCGCAATACAATTTTTATCCAAATTGTGCAGCCACACGCTCAGTTAATTAATTCAGCTAAAAATGAAAGAAAGCAAGATGTAATTTGGTTTTATGAAAAAACATTTTGACTTTTGGTTCCAACCACTATGTCTTTGTGTAATGCAGAGTGGGTTAATGGATAATCTCTGCATGTTTGGTTCCAACCATTAAGCATAGCGGAGGTGTGATGGTGTGGGGCTGCTTCGCTCATGACAGTGTGTACTATTTAGGAACCACGGCTCACTCAACCACCATGGCTACGGCAGCGGACTGCAGTGATACGCCATGCCATCTGGTTTATGCTTAATGGGACTACCATTTCTTTTTTAATGAGAAAATGACCCAAAACACTCCACCAGTTTGTGTGAGGCATATATGACCAAGAAGGAGAGTGCAGCATCAGATGACCTGACCACCACAATCATGGTTTGGGATGAATTGGACCGCAGAGTGAAGGAAAAGAAGCCAACAAGTTCTAAGCAAATTCCAGGTAACTTCCTCATGAAACAGGTTGACAGTGTTCAAAGATGTTAAAGCAAATGATTTTGAAGAGCACATTTTCGGTAACTACATGATTCCTTTTGTTATTTCATAATTTTAGTGTCTTTACTATTATTCTACAATATGGAAAACAGTAACAAGAACAAAAATACAATTTAATGAGTAGGCGTGTCCAAATTTTTGTTTGGTACTGTAGCGCCATACTACGGGGATAGTGTAGATTCGAGCCTGTATACCCCGCATTCATTAAAAACATTGATATGTCTGAAAGACCAGCCAAATTATTTCATAAACCCCGTTCTACATACAGTTGTAAAGAAGTGCTTTTATCGATACAAATTCCCAGGCTCAAATGACAAACAGCAAGCAACAACTGGATTGATGCACAGTTAACACGACAATATCGTCAACATACACAGTAAGCAAAACTCCGTGAAACTACGGTGTACTTACATTGTCTCCTGTAAAATGCCATAGTAAAAATAACAAACGAAAACACCGAGGAAACAAAATGTGAGTCGTACGCGCTCGTTCTGCAGAAGCGAGGGCTTCCCAGTTCCTTTTCCCGCGGCCATACTGTCCTCAAGCAGTCCGGGTATGGAAACCGATACAGTTCCGATCCCCGCACCCCTTAAAGCAACGTCCCGCTCCACAATCCCAGATGGCACAATCCCGGGAATGGTGAGGCTGTAAAACAACCGGGAAGACAGTCGCGAGCTATGTGACTACAGAGTTCCGTCTTCAATTCCTATTCAAATATTGGACCAAATACGAATGACGTACAGGGACTTAAAGTTTAGACAACGTTTAACTAGGTGAATGTAAGCTAACAATGAGCAAAAGCCATTATTGTAAATCCAGCTGTCGCGGATCAGTGTTTGTTCTTGAATCCAAAATAGCTAGTTGTCTATATAACAGAATTAAGCTTGTCCCGATCTAGGTTCTAATTCTATGTCAAAGGCATTCAATTTAGACAATTTCCCCAGTGGAAAGGGAACCGGCATGTAACTTTTGCGGTTTTAATTGGGTAGCTTCCACTGAGGTATGAAGCCAAATTTCTAAACATATTTTGCATGAACCGAAAAGCGAACAAACTGGGTGAAGGACCTCAGTGCTTTAGAGCCCTCAACATATATGCCTGAGTTTGGATTCGGAACTGCGTTCATAAACCATGTCATTTGTTTTGTCCTTCAAATAAAAGTCAGCCAGATGTTATTCTTGTTGATTTATCAAAATATCACTTGTAATATACATGCAATCAAAGACATAATTTTGTTATAGAAAATGGCACGCCTAAACAGACATCTATTAAAACATTACGGGGGCCTTTCTCTAGCTTGTCGCGTGCCTTGATTTCGTCTTGGTATGTGGATGGATTATATTGGTCCATATAAGGCAAACAAATCTACATTCCACCAATCGAAAAGGCAAAATAGCTATGGGGCGGGACTTCTAACCAAAAGACATTGCTACACGTGTCAAAGGGAAATTTGACAACAATAAAATGCAACATCACAAATTACCATCGTTCAATAACCGGAGACTGAACCCATTCAAAGTTGGTTTGACTTCTGTTTAGTATTAGTGTACACTGTGAAATTGAAAATGTATGTTTAAAACTTAAACAGAAATATAAACTAACGAAATAACACTCAACCCAAACTACAAGTTGTTGATGCAATGGCATTTAGGTCACAAAACAGATGGTAAACATATCCCACAGTAGGAAAAGAGATAACTGAGCTCAAATGATTGAGTGTACATTTACACCAGAAAGCTAATTTTTGACATTATAAGCATTCAAACTCCAACCTGACAGTTCAAAATGACAGTTCACTATATTGCCATTACAATAGCTCATTATCAACCTGAGCAGGAGATAGGTCATGTCATAAATAGAGTACAAACTAGAATCTAACAGTACACTGCCCGTGCATACTAAAACTATACTCACAAAGTAACTGTAAACCACTCTACCAGGCCCAATATATAGGCAATGTCTATCATAACAAACACAAACTTCAGAAACAGAAAAGCAGTACCATCACCTCCTCCATTCCCATGCAAAACACAAGGATGTTTTCAGTCAAGTACAACAAGACAATACAAAATATTACATATACATAAACATTGTAAACCACAAAATAACAACTGTGCCCCCAATGAGTAAATGTGTATAATTCGTACCCTGACACAGAATCTCCATTTACAATAAAAACGTACCTATGTTTTTGAACATTTGCTTGTCTAACTATACTCCCTCGATTTATTCTTGGAATACTATAGAACTACATATACTACCATTTCTAAGTGCTCAACTTTTCAGTGAGATTATGCTTAGGAATCCTATGACATTTTGCATAAAAAAATATAATCATTACATTCATATAGCTTCAAACAACACTCTTTATAAACATGTTGATTATAAAAACCGTACCTAACCTACAGCAGGACTATGTTGGGTTTCACAAAAATATGTAAATAAACATCCAGCATGGATGCATAACAATGTGACCTTAAAGACCTATACAATGTAGACGTGTCAAACATCCCACGTGGGGGGAAATAAAGAGTCAAGCCTGGCCACTCAAGAAAACCACAAGATCAGAACTGAACAAAAAAAATAACTTCCAAAAATGTAGTTAATGGCAAAATTGAGCATTCTACTCGTTTAGGGCTCTTAAGATAATTCATTATATCTGTCCCCCCCAAACACACACACTCTGACCATATTAAAGTACTTCCCACTTCATTGGTGGCTGACCCATCCTGACTGGTTTGGGGTCATGACCAGAGCTGCCAGTGCTATTCTTCCTGGTGGGTGAGCAACACTGTTGTCATTTACAAGTAATGCCAATTTCTTACCATTATTTAGACTTGACTAACAAAAGAGTATCCTACTTAATAAGACTAACATTATTGCTAAGTCTTCCTATGACTATGTATGGCACATTTTATTAATAACTATCCATTTTACGGACCCTCAAACATCAAGCATTTAAAATACGCCATTGTCAATCTAAAGGATTTGAAAGAATTCCCTGCATCACTACTGTAAGCCCTTTGGTTCTGGTGAATAATTACTCATTAAACCAATGATTAGTTAGCAGACGATCCGGCTCAGATCTGCCTTTAGGCTACAAAAACAAGAATCTTTCTAAAAAGTTACTATATTCTTTTTAGAATATAAAGCCATTGAGGAGATTATTATAGCAAGTGATTTGATATAATAGCAATTGATGAGAGCAGCTATGAGCCTATTAGGCATATGAGACAGATTTCTGTGTTATAAGTGTGTACACAATCGTCAGCCAGGCATGCCCGCATTTACGGATACCAGGTCCGACACTAACCAGCTGTGTGTTCTTTCGTTGACGACAGTAAGTAATCTACACTCCCTGACACCCCCCCCCAATACACCTCTGGTCATGGCTGAAACCAGGTCTCCAGGAGGGACCGGCTTATACTAAACAACATGGTCTACTTCTACAGGTTTTTTTTAAAGATCTCGTCAGATGGTGTCCGTGCTCTCGCAGACAACATGACGAGACCAACGCCGAGACGACCCCGTCTGTCCGAGTCTGTGGATAAATCACCCGCGTAAGAAACCGTCTCCTCACATTCTCATGCTGACCGAGTCCTGCAGAAGTCCACATAAGCAGTCAAATGCCCGGCTCCCTGCTAGGGGGAGGAACTTTGCACCGAGCAGCTCGTGACCGGCGAGACTGACAGGCCGCGAAACAGAAGGTCCATGGAGGGCAGCAAGGGCTTGAGCAGACTGACGGGGCAAAAGGCGGAGCCTCCATGGGGAGTGAAGTTCACCTTGTTTGGGTCAGGGCAGGACACCTGGAGGAGAGGCTCTCTTTGACAAGGGGACCTGGGGGTCAGGGGACAGAGAGAGGATATTAGACTCGGGTCCCGAACCTGGCTTTGACCTTTTACTCACAAATGTCTCTGGCACCATAGAACCGGAAGCTTCCGCACGTGTGGATCCTGCTGGTGGGCATGTTAGTTAAACCACTCTTCGCATTTTTCAGCGTTTGGATCAACATGACGCATCCTACATCTCTGCCGCATTTCTGAGCACTATAAAAACCACCTGCAGTTTTCAAATGTATATTCCCGATAAGTTTAGTGGATGTAGGCCCTTTAGCCTAGTATATTGTAGTATCAGAATCAGCTTTATTACAAAGTAGGTTTACCCATACAAGGAATTTGCCATGGTGCCATGTTGCATGACAAGAAACACATTAAGAGATAGAGAAAAACTCAGTAGGTAGTGAAAATTACACTGTAGGTAAAAAATGTAAATGACACCGTAAATATGAAAACCATGGTGCAGTTTATGTATTAGGAAAAAACATATTAACCACCTGTGTAGCTACTGTCTTTTTAGTTATGCTGTAATATCAGCACCTGAGTTGCAGAAATAAAACCCCATTTTGCTTGTACACAGCTTTTCCTATGAAATTAGGCTGCAACATGATCTGATGTAGTGCATGTTTTACATTTGCAAGACATTCCCCTCCGGGCAGCCATTTTGTAGACACCAGTTTACGGTAGTTTGACAGTGAACAAAATTGTTATCCATGGTCATTACCCAATGTTTGCAAAACAAATGGAATACCACCGTAAAGAGCACCTCCGAGCCAAAGGCAGAATGTGACCCGGACATGAGCAGAAGGTCCTGGATCTATAGGTCCACACATTCTTGATTGAATGGTCAGATCTCATAACACATCAATGCGGGTTTCAATACTCACATAGGCTCCTCCCACACGACTCTCACCCGCTCACAGCCCTCCGGGGGCTCCCTCTGGAAGGTCTTGTTGGGGCGAGGGGAAGAGGAGGGCTGCAACAGGGAGGGGTCCAGAACCACTGGGCGGGGGGAGGGGCACAGGGTCTCACAGTCCACAGGCTCTGCACAGAAAGGACAAGGCATGACTTAAAAACTCCTGTCTGATATTTGAAAGAAATCAACGTCAAACCACCAATTCACTCACCTGGCTCTCCCGTAAGACTGTGCGCCTCAGAGAGGAGGGCGGGGTCTCGAGCACATCGAGACTCACACGGCGAAAGGAGGGCGGGGTCTAAGGCGCACGGAGACTCAGGCGGAGAGAGGAGGGCGGGGTCTAACGAGGCAGGGGATGGCTCGCTTTGGGATCCGCTGCTACACCTCTGGGCTGGAACGGGAGCTCTGTGGCCGTCTGGGACGTCAAGGATCTAACACGGAAAAGGGAAGGCTCTGGGACGTCAAGGATCTAACACGGAAAAAGGAAGTCTCTGGGACACTGGCCACTGGACAGAAATGACCAATGAGAGGCTCTGGGACACTGGACAGAAGTGACCAATGGGCTGACTGGTTGGCACTGGATCCAGCTAGTCCAGACAGCACTGACATAATGGATCCGAGCCAGAACGTACCCAGGCTGCATAGAAGCATGCAATACCTTGTGTTGGTCCTCTGGTTTCTCTGACACAAAGACCCCTTCCAGCTCCAGGTTGAGACCTTCCACGCTGCGCCGCAGTCGAGGGGCCAGCCGGCTCAGGGGCGTCGTCTGACCAAACGGACAAGAGAATGGAGGGCAGTGGTTTTAGGAATGTGTTAGAGGGCCTGTGGATCTCCAGGCGGGAGTCAGCGTGTGTCCGTGTGCATTCCTGTCATAGTGGGGCAGTGGTGGAGGCAGCTTGGTGACAACGACTCCTCAGAAAGGCACTCGTGGTTTTTTATAGCCCTGTTGCTAGCTTCTACATATTCTGCCTGAGGAACTCACAATCGCAGCAGTCAGTGTTGCCGCGTCAATTAACACTCTGAACAGCCCCTACGGTGTGCATACGTCTACACCCAGTCATTTGGACGTCATACAAATCGAAATGTGTCTTGAAGTTAACAAGGCACAGTATAACAGATTTACTGCGCTGTACGCTGGAAGTCTGTAAACAGTTACCTGTGTAGCGCTTGGTGCCTGACCTCCATGGTGGTGAGCACGCTCGTGCCCACCAGAGGGGGGTGTGTGTCGGGAGCGCTTCTGCAGCTGGTGCCTGAGCTTTGCCACCTGAGGCCAAAACATGGAGACAAGAGGAAGGTGTTAAGAGACTTGTCTTTCCTGGAAAATAATAAAAGAGGAATAACATGTCTGATGGATCAGCCAACACTGTGAATGACAAGTCTGAGGGATCAGCCAACACTGTGAATGACAAGTCTGAGGGATCAGCCAACACCGTGAATGACAAGTCTGAGGGATCAGCCAACACCGTGAACGACAAGTCTGAGGGATCAGCCAACACTGTGAATGACAAGTCTGAGGGATCAGCCAACACTGTGAATGACAAGTCTGAGGGGTCAGCCAACACTGTGAATGATAAGTCTGAGGGGTCAGCCAACACTGTGAATGACAAGTCTAAGGGGTTCGGCCAACACTGTGAATGACAAGTCTAAGGGGTTCGGCCAACACTGTGAATGACAAGTCTGAGGGATCAGCCAACCGAGTGTACTTACCTCCCTCAGGTGTTCTGCACTACCCCATGATGCAGAGCGCTTGTGTCCACCAACACTTCTTCTTCCCCTTGGCTCTTCTGCCCAGGAACTGGGAGTCTAAAGAGCAGGGATATTAAAACTTTAAAATCCACATGGTTGCCTCCATTGTGCGGTTTTGAGAAAAAAGCATTGGTTAGTTTGCTAATGATATTAGTTCAGGTTTACAACAAGTAGAAGTTTTGTCACAAAACATTTGTGCCTTGTGCTTAAGATTTTGCATGACCTCATACATTTTAAGATGTCACCTCTTAAGGAACAAGACCGTGTTTATGGGAGAAGGATATAAAGTGCCTTTGTCCGTCATTATGCAATGGTTTTCAATGCAGTCAATATGTGATGGATGTTTTTATATTCATTCATAATGGACTACTTCACTACATTAGGCAGGGGAACATTTCAACATCTGAACATTTCAACGTTTTCATTTGTACAGTTTGCTAATTGAAACAGAGAGCATTATGGAGCTATTAGGAGTCAAAGAGCATTGTTGCAGTCGACCATCACCACCAGTAACTTCATCTACAAGGTCCTCCACCTAGCAGCCCGTTACAGAGAACTGGCTCAATACAATGTTAAACCTATGGATGTGAGAAAGCCCCGAAGCCGTATGTTTTCACTAGTGCACAGACGCTCTATCCTGCAGCTGTATCATACACCTGCTCGTCACACAGCTGTGCGGAGGCAGCCAGGCGACGACAAGCCCACCACTGACAACAACAATTTCTGCACACGACCTAAACATGAAAACCAGAGCAGCGCAAACCCTAGTGACACAAACTAGTGACACAAACATCATTGGTAAAACACTAGTGACACACACGTCATCGGTAAAACATTAGTGACACAGACGTAATCAAAAAAAGTATACCAGCCAGAGCAAAGATCAACATCACAAGCTAAAGGTCCTACATTACACCTGACATATGCTAACAGCTGGTGGCGTTGTACATATCAGGCATTACCGTGACACCTGATGAAGTTGGCAGAATTATGCTTGGCTTGTTTATCTCCATATTTTCAAAAAGAGCCAGTTGCTTGTCAACACCTGTATTTCCATGACTGATCATACACATTTTCTAATGTCTCTCTCGCCTCCCTCTTCAGCAGACACCTAGTCTGATAATATTTTCAGGTTAGGTTAGGTTAGGTTCAGGTTCAGGTTCAGGCAATTAATGTTCTAGACTTACTGTGTACAGTGTCTAGACACACACAGACCAAATTAGCAAATACGACACACAAAGTTTGCTTAAACAGCCTCCCAGACCGCACATCAGTAGAAGGCACTAGGTTCAAGCCACTAGCTAAGAGCCACAAGCTTCATAGCCATGCTAACTGCCATGCTAACTGCAGTACACTTCTGGTCTGGCACTCCAGCAACTCAGGCACTTTCAAGGGTCATCAGGTGAATCGGCGTGCGCGTACACGCGCTGATCCACATTACCTCCGGAATGGAAGTGCAGTGTGGAAAAAGCTTATTGGCTTGGGGCAGATCCCCACGAGGGCATGCCATGTTCTTTAGCTCCTAAATCCACCCAGGAGTTGATGAGACAAGACAGGGCCATATGTTCAATTGGATGGGACGAACAGGCAAAATGTGAGCATGAACAAGAAATCTCAGGTGGTCAATGGGCTGATGGCGTGTGATTACCCCTTATCAAAACAGCCTACCAAGCTGCCGGAAGGAGGGAGCCCCCCCCCCCATCACAGTGAACAACGTACCGACATGGCCCCGGCTCCTCCTGCTTCCCCAGAACCCACAAGCCCCAGGGAGATGGTTGCTGGCAGCTGGGAGGATGTGGGTGTGTGCGGCGTTTCAGAGGTCTATCTGCTCAACCGAACGGAGCTACTGTTGCTCCAGGCTGCCTTCCCGTCTCCACAATCCCGTTTCACAGGCACAGCCTGGACAGGTTCCTGCTCTAGTTGCCCCCTCTCTCCTTAACGCTTCCTTCCTCTTCCTCCCACTAACAAAGCCATTTTCTCAACAAACAAAAAAAAGCACAGGCCCATCTCTGTGTCACGTTGTTTTCCGAAAACGCGTCTCCTTCTGTGGATATAGTCCCCTAGAGCACTCTTCGGACCTGTCTGGTCCCATATATCTCTCAGTGTAACACACGGACGCCTGCACTCACAGGTCGTGAATTAGAATTGGGAGGGAAAAAAGGAAGGTGATGCCATCCTCTGACCTATCTGGTGGAGCCGTGATCAGACAGCGTGACTAAGTATGTCATAAAGGGACACCAGTTGGTTGGTCAGCCCGGCTGGTGTAGGGTTACCGTTCCCAACAGTCCCCGCCTACTCTCCTCCAAATACGACTAGGTAAGTCACCGGACAGGGTTAAAAAAAGACCAGGTCAAAAGGTGACAGAATGTTCTGAACGACACATTAAATGCTTTCGCAGGCAATTCTGAACTTCTATCACATGTGTATTCCTCTGAAGTTGTGACAAAGGGCTCCTAAAACCTGTCACTACACATTTTGTTTTTAGAGTGGCTTTATCCGCAGTCTGTGGCGCAGCATTGGGGAAGTCTCCCAGATCCACGAGGTTGCATGAGAAAATGTGACCGTGTCATTACTGAGGGGGATAATAGCTGACAAAAGAAAACAGTTAAATAGTTTAAGTAAAGCAAGAAAACCGTGCTGAGGGGATGGGGGGAGAGGTGTCTGTAGAACGAGGTCAGGATGGGGGGAGAGGTGTCTGTAGAACGAGGTCAGGATGGGGGGAGAGGTGTCTGTAGAACGAGGTCAGGATGGGGGGAGAGGTGTCTGTAGAACGAGGTCAGGATGGGGCGGTTCTGCACTATGGAGTGCAGGGGCTTGGTTCGGTGTGAACTCGGTCAGGGCTGAGAGAACACCGGTGGAGTGTGGTCAGGTTAGCCCAGGCTTTGTGCGCTGGATGGGGGAATGATGTGGGGCACAGGGGGTAGAACAGAGGTGGTTGAAGACAATAAAACAACCAGTTCCAGTTGGTTGCATTCCACAGCTCCCCAGTTTAAGACTGGAACTGCCAGACACCTGCAGAGCCATCCTCAGATGGCCTCTGTAAGTCTCAAAGTACACAAAAGAGGGCAAGAGTTGTAACATCTTCATTGCTTATACACGTCTGGCCTTAGTGAGCAGCCATAAGAGAGCTACACAATGACTTGGTGAGTACATTCTTCTAGCTTTCAGAGCTACACCAGTTGATGACGGCATAGAAATAGTCCTGTGGCCTGAGGGTTTACCTGTGTGGCCTTGTCATTGACCCAGTTGACTCCATGGGCCTCGGTCTCCTTGGGCCACTGGCCCTGCAGGTATGGACCAACAATGGTGTCCAGGGACAGCGTTCGACGAATGGTTGGCTTTGGGGGGCGAGACTTGTTCCGGTCACCTTTTGAAACGACCAAAAGATCACATTTACTAATACGAAACGTCTGCTTGAAAATAACAGTATGGTAGAGCGATCAAATGACAGTACGGTAGCATATTGGTTGGCAGAATCAGAAGCTCAGCCTACAGCTGCAACGCAAGCGAATAGTCATGTCATCAATTTTGGAACAAAACAACTTCAGCAAAGGAACACAAAATGGCCCTTCCCCAGCTTCCACATCCCCTTGCAAGGCGTGTGAGCTCACAGCACGAGTAGGTGGGTGTTGGCAGCTCTTTGTAATAATCTCTGTCAGGTGTGGGCCGAGAGCAAAGCCCTCCAAAGACATGTTGCACAAGACTGGCAATGAGCCTCCACCCAACCCAACATATTCCCCCACCCATACCACATCCCTACACCCCACATCACCGGGCAAAACAGGATGTAAAAATAAACACCACAGAACAAGCATTAGTGAATGGTGTGTCGTTACAGCGTTTGGTTAACACACAGGGGAGTGACTGGCTACAGGGCACGAAATACCTTGAAACCTCTGCAGGCACTAGATTAGTGTTTAGAATCATTCCATTATGTTTTCCTACCATAAACGTGGCAGCAAACTGACAACACTTTTTTTTTAGCTTACCATTCATTTATTTACATTAGGCACATCATTATCTGAAACACAACAAAAAGAAAATGCAAATGCATCTAGCAAGTTGTTTTTAGGCAGAAGCTTGATGCACAGTGGCCCTCAAATGGACTTTTTCACATATTACGGTGTTACAACATTTAATCAAAACTAATTACAAATACCAGAGACAATTATTGATTGTATCAGTATTCACCCCTTTAGTAACTATTTGATCTTTGGCAGCCATTACAACCATAAGTTCATTAGGATAAGTTTCTACCAGCTTTGCACATCAGCAATTGTTGCCCATTATTTACGAAATGTCTTAAGCTTCATGAAGTTGACTTGGAAATTAAAAAATGTTTCCACCCATTTTTATTTGGATTAAGGGCCGGCCTTTGACTGTGCCTCTCCAGAACATTGACCTGTTGGTTTTTAAGACACTCCAGTGTAGCTGTGGCTGAATGTTTGGGGTTTCAGTCTTGCTGGAAGATGAATCTTCTCCCAAGTCCCAGGTCTATCGGGTTCAGCAGATATTCTTCCAGGATTTGCCAGAAACACTAAAATGTTAGCATTTGGAAGCAGTTCCAAGAAAAAAAAAACTAATAAATAAAAAACATGCATTTCAGTCGAACCAATACAACATTTTGTAACTATTGAACCATCCCTTTTTGCGAGACTGGCATTCTAAGGGTTTGTTGAAGTATCGACTAGGAATTACAATATGGGTCACTGTGAGAAAACAACATCATGTCAACTGTTAGTCAGTTTATCTGTTAGGGAAATAGTGGCAGTTGTCTGGGTTAGGCCATTGTGCAGGTGATTCTCATGCATATCAATGCTTTTATATTTAACTTAAGGCCATTTGCGGTCACAATGGCCAAATGTGTTCATTTGTGACAACAACTGATGTCTTGTAAAATTATGTTGCCTATTGTGGTGATAAGAGCCTTATGAAATGTAATGGAGTTGTTCACATTAATTAAAACAACATGCATATTATGATAATACTGCGTGACATCATAAGTGTTTTGTAATGTAACCAACTACAGATGAACTCGATAACTCCTCCATTACTGGAAGGATAAACATGTATAGGCCTTTTCACACTGCATTGTTCTTTGCACCAGGTTAAGACTGGCCCTGTTTTAGCTTAGACTGTGTTCACACAAGTTTCTTAACCCTGGGCTAAGGACTTAACCTTTTACATGCTATCTATGACAAACTACAAAATTATTTGGCATGCAAATAATGTAACAGATACATTACATTAATTGACTGAAATACAGTGTCATAAACAACATAAAACCTTACAGCAAAACTCAAAAAGTGGTTCCTTGCCATAGCCCACCATTAATTTCTTTAATTGGAGATTTTTAAATCAACATCAAACAAAGTGTTTCGCATAGGCTAACATTACCCCCAAGTTTTGATAACATTTATTATTAGTCTGCAAGATTTTGCACTACATTTCACAGAACTTTTCTGAAAGGAGATGGTGGTTACCAAGATGACACATTTCGGGTTAAGTGGCTTGCTCAAGGATAGAAACATTTTTACCTGGCCAGTGTGTAAACAATATAGCAGAGGTTCACAGAAAACACCACAAAGAGTGTCAGAACGCAACATCCGTCAAATGTGCAGAAACATACTGACAATAATCTGGATATAACGGCTTTGACAAGAAAGGTTCTTACATAAACAATCTAGGACACCATTGCCAACATCCATAACTTCAATGACACAGTGTCATCCTCCATGAATTGTCAATTTCTGTATCACACAGCAACATGATCCTTTGGTAATCTTAATAGGCGAGTGTGGATAACACTATCAACAAATGCCTCCCCACACATCCTCCAACAACTCCATAGCCTAAAGAAATTGTAAATGAGACCGTTTGTATCCAACATTATCATTATCACTAGTACTACAAGCTCAACCAGCTGAATGTCCCACTCCATCATAATGCCTCTGAGTCGCCTCCTATGTTTGATGCGGTGGAGAACACAGGAAAGTATTCCACTTGACAGAAACCATCCAGATTCTACGAGTTCTTGGTCCTTGCTTGTGTACTCAGGTTTTCAATTGGATTTAGGCCAGGGCATTATGATGGGTGTAGCAAAAGCCATGTAACCCATTTTCAGATGGATTTGGAGGTAAGCGTTGGATCATTGTCCAGGTGGAAGACCCAAGAACAACCCAGCTTTTGCCTCCCAGAAGAGGCAAACAGGTTCTTGCCTAAATGTTTGTGATTTTGTGACAGCCGAGGATTTCTTCTAGCAACCCTTCCAAATAACATGGAGGTGGAGTATAATTGAAGTTTTAGAGACTTTGTAACACCAAGAATTAAGCAAATTTGGCAATTCTCCAACTGTGATCCTAGAGTCTTGTTCTGCTTGAACTATCCTCACTGTGCGTTGGCAACAAATAGACCCCTTCCAGGCAGGATCATCACAGTGCCAGTTGTTTAACATTTCTTAATAATAGAAGCTCACTTTAATTGTGTATTCTCAGGGGATTAACTACGGTTAATTTGTGAAGGTTAAAACCCTTTTGTCTCATTATCCCAGTTTTCTAATGTTGATGAATGACTAAGGGTGTTACTTTTGCATGTTACCTGTGTGTCACCTCATATGTATACCCCTTTGAAACAGAATGTCATAGATGGCTACTTAAGAGTTCCCAGAAGATTAATTTCAAAATGTAAAATCTTAATTGGAATATACATTAATTGGATTTGGTGAATGCCGATATACATCTTTTGGACAAAGAAGCATTAAAAAAAGGCATGAATTAGAAAACTTGTCAGTATCTGTTGTAATAACAATTTTCCTCATGCAGCGCAACAAACGGTCCCCTTGCATTAAGTTAACAAAGCTGTTGATTAGGACCTGACATGTTCCAATCCTCTTCCATAGCTGTGCCAGTTGATAGCGGCAAACTGTTTGCCCATGACAAACAGATTTTGCACCGAATGTCTGCAGTTTGCCTTGTACAGTAGAAAATGGTATTCATACATGAAGGAGAAACTTCTCAAGAGTGCATGTGGCAACCAAAGGTGAGCATCTGCTCACTGAAGCTAAATCACAATGGGCACACAGACCAACTTCCCCGAGAAAGCTTCTGATTGTTGATGTATAGATTCTTTGGTTTTGGGAATTCTGGGTTTTAAGTCACAGGTGATTATAGTTTGCATTGAATTTTGGGTGATACCAATCATGCAAATGAATACTGTTGTTTGCTTGCACCCCTCAAACCAAATTAAGGACTGATGAGGAATCTTTTGTGAATTGGACCGGCAGATGAGATGGCAATCCAACTGCATTGGTTTTGTTGGGGATTCCCCTTACACAAAGTGGTGAGGGTTAGGCTTAGTAGCTATGTGACTGGACTGCAGCCTTAGTTTTGCACAATTAAACTGTGATTATGCCTTTCATTGTCCCAATGCAAGGTGTAATCATGACAATCCTTAATATGCCACACATGTGATTTGAGAATTACTTTTTGGGTGCATATGGAATACTTGAGACATCTTTTATTGCTTCTTACGAAACCAAACCTTTCCAGTTTGCATTTACATTTATGTTCAGTGTAAAATTGTATAATGTATATTTCCTGTATTCTGTTCCCATGTTGTCTACTAGCGCACAATTACTCTCAAATTCAGGGTATGTTTAAATGTACTTGGCAAAAAAAGGTTATTCTGAAATGAAACAATTTAGTATGTACTAAACATTTGTCATAACATTTTGATAACTATTTGTTAGTAGTCAAGGGTCAAATCTGGATTCCTTCCAAATCTGCATCTTCTAAGGGTCCATTAACCTTCCTCTGTTACAAATTTAGTGCAATTCTTTAAAACCAGCGTAAGTTTTAAGATAAAGGTACCATTTTGAAAACTAACTACAGCCACCCCCATGGGAAGATCTATGGTGGCTCGCACAGACTTTTCCCTGTGAGTCTTTTCAGGGTAAATAGGCACTTAACTTGGTTTTATTCACAATATTCACAATGAGTCTAGATTATTTTAGTTTAGTTACCCCACCAAGAAAAAAAAAATCAATACCGAACAAAACACATAGATCCTAGGTATGAGAAATTGTTCGATATAGATCTACAAAGACAGGCTCCTATGCAAGTTATAAACATCAGATTACTGCCTGACATAAAAACAAAGCAAACTCCAGGTACTTAGTATTAGTAGGTACATAACATAATATACATTTTGCACCGAGATGAGAATATTTACCCGTCTTAGCATCTTTACAGCGCGGTTGTGCTTTATTGTGAAGCTGGAATGGGACAGTGGCTCGAAGTGGTTGCAGGCAATGGGTGCCCCCCCGGGCAGCTGCACCTCTGCACGACATCCCAAGTGAAGCGGACGAGAACACTTCACAACTTCAACAAGCAAACGGAAAGTTCACAATCGGCACTTGCACCTCTTCTTATTAAACTGAGATAGGATTGAACTCGATTACACACTATTGTTATATTTATTATTCATATCCAACATGGTTAGCTTCTTGTTAGCCTTTTGTGAGGACCATGATTTTCTCTTACTTTTCTCTCGAACTAAAATAAAGGAACCATATCTAAAATATATTAGCTCTTCATTTAGTTCATAATCAGCACGGATTTAAATCCTAATTCCCCAGTCATAGTTTCAACAATGATAACTTTATGTTAACTACTCTGCTAGTAGCCTACGAAGTGCAATTATTTCCAATACTTCTGCCTGCAAACTGACAACAGCTCAACAACAAGCTAGCTACACTCTCGTGTCCAATTTTCTTACAGGTGGGCGAGGCAATGACCAAATACTTTATCTGGTTGGGTATTGAAAAATACAAGTTAACTTCTATTGGTCATGAACTCTATCTGTCTATCAGGGTCAGCCCTAGAAAGTCAAAGATTCCTCCCACTTTATTAAAATTCATACCAGCGGCGCGCACCAAGTCCTTCCCCATCTCCGCCCCCAACGGTTCCAGATAGATTCCTTCTTCAGATTCAAACATTTTGCATTCATGTCCTTATCTAGTACACTTTATCCATATTCAAACAGTGGCTAACCTGTTAACGCCAGAATGTCGATTGCATGATTTAAATCTATTTTCATCTTCCAGCAATGAGCCGTAGAACTATCAATTATGTTGGCTGATGCGACTGAAATTAACCATTTAAAAGTTCATACATTTTCTGTAACACAAAGGGACCCGTGACAGCACAAAAACATAATACGGGCAACACATTTCTGTTATTTCCCCTGAGGTGTCTGTGGGACAAAAAACAGATCTATGTTTAAACGTCAGTCATTTATCTTATCTAAAGCCATTTTCACTTAGTGAGTACATACATTTTTCACCCTGGTCTCCCAAGTGAATTGCAAACCACATCAAGGGCCATGCTATAACAACTTCCCAACCACTACAGTAACTAGCCCACTTTGGAACCAAAGCTAAATTAGCAGACAATCTTTTGGATTTCATCCAACAAATGCAAGCCCATTTCTTTTGTGATGAAAGACTCAATGGAAGATTCAGATAGAAACATTAACAACTAACCAACATTGATTTTATTGAACTAGATTTGACCTTTTTAAAGACCTAAACAGCAATACAACTTGCTATAGTGCTTCCTTTCCAAGAAAATAATAAAATGATACTGCCACAGCTAGTGGATCAGACAATATTGTACAGTTTTTGTTTGCAATTAGGATAACTCCCTTGCTCAAAGGCAAAACTATATGGAATGATTCTTACAACCTTTCAGTTGCTGGTGCAATTCTCTAACTACTAGGGTCCTGCAGCCATGAATGACATTCATAAAACAGAAGGACAAAAAGAGAACTATATTATTTATTACAAAGGATGTCACATTAAGCCGTTGTTAAATCACCAGAATGAGGTGAGCTGATTATTTCTCTTATTGGTCTCAGTCTCTGGCCTTTCTACTCTGGTCTCATGCAGTTTAATGCTATGGCCGCCCACTGGACTGACATGGTAGAGAAAGTACTCAAGCATATACATCTGTAATGGGGTGCAGTAATGGAAAGACACAGATGTTTTGGAGCAACAGTCTGGACCCTGTCAGAAAACCAGAGAAAAAGGGAAATCCCGTTTAGCCATAACCTCAGTGTCAAATGTTTTGAGTTTTATATATTGTGTGGAAGGTGGATGTCTACTGACCACTTTGGTGGAGTAATAATTGTATTTGTGGAACCATTCGGGCAGTAGATCTTTTGGAGAGACCAGGGCACCCAGCCACAAGGGGTGGAATGTTTCCTTGTTTTGAGGGTCCCTCGAGTCGCCTGCAGGGACTCCCAGCGTCTGGAGGCAGGTTCCCAACTCTAGGTCCTCTGGAGAGGTGGACAGGGTGCAGGTCCCATTGTACACAGCCATGGCGTAGCGCCTCACAGCCTCTCTGCTCAGAACATAGCCAGCACCACCACTCATGTAGCCTTGATGCACATATTTTCGAAAACGTCTGCCTAGATATACAGGCCTGTTTGGGCTAAACCGGGACAGGAGTAGGCGCAGGTTTTCCACAATCACATAAGTGTCATCGTCAGCTTTGAGGAACCAATCTGCCTTGTCTAGGTAACTATAAATGGAAGTGAAAAGGAGAGATCAAAGAAAGTTGTTCTTCTACACCAGCAACAATACACATACAGTGTATGTATGGAGAAAGACATGGCACTAGGGATTATTGACAACACAACAAGCAGGGTCTGGACACATATCACAATCAAACAGCTTTACATAGGTCACTTGACACACTTTGTCTTCTATTAATCCATTCATAGTGTGAAAAAAAGACCATACAGTAATAAGAAACATTTACAAGCCTCTAGCATTTTCTGTATACATTTCAAAACTACAAAATCTGATTTATAGATAATTTAAGTCTAAATAAAGTTAACATGACTAAAGTTATAAGAAAAACAATTGTTATTTCCCAACATTCAGTCACCACCATTATAAATGCCCTCCATCAATGCAAGCGAAAGTATAGGAGAAGATGTCCAGGTTTTAACGAGTATTACCTGTTATGCAATATTTTTAAGGCATTAAGGGTCTTATTGTACAGGTTTTCCCGTCCCTCCTCTGTTTCCAAGGCCAACACAGTTCCAGGGAACTTGAGATCCGTCTTAGAGCTCAAGAAGAGCAGTGTGTCACAGCGGCGACCCCAGGTTTTAACTATGTGTTTAGATCTGGTCCACAGTGTACTGGGTGAGGTCAAGACCCAGCAGAGCAGCCGTCCAGAAGAGTTGGGGGAGGGGGTTAGTGGAAGGAAAACAGAGGTAGTGGCCACTGCAAAAAGCGTGTGAGAGAGAGAGTGAGAAATACTTGTTTTATATTAGATGGAGACAGATATTCTGAGAGATGGGATTATTAAACCTTCAATGTACATGAAGGAAACTCACCAGAGAGGCTGCTGGCCTCTGAAGGCTGCAGCACCTGAGAGTACTGAAACGTATCTGTAACTGATCTGTAGTAAGTAATGGCCATGAAACAGAGACAGAAACCAAACCCAAAGCCAGCACAGAACAGAACGTCAAAGTTCCGAGAACACTTTGATCTGTGCTTGGACATAGTCATCTGCACAAGACAAAATAACAGTGTAATTAGTAAACTTAGTATTACAGTGTAAAAAGTTACTCAATCAATCATCCAAGAACAAGGCAGATGATCATTTGCATAAACATTCATATCGACCACATGGTTCCTGTAACAGTCACATGTACTGTATTATCTATCAACATTTTTTGACTCAGTGATGACATTTGGCACATATGCTCAGGTGTATCCTTCTCAGACACCACTGGCCAAATAATGTATAGTTATTTTATCAATCCAACAAACGATGCTAACAAGTAAATATCAGATCACTAAGGACACAATTATTTTGTTACAATAGAAGCTGATGTAAACCCAATCCGACTGTGCAGTTTTCCATCTGGCTAATCAGCGCCAATTGCATTTTCACGTTCGATCTCCCTGTCAGTATTTCTCTGAAGGTACTATGGTAACTGCTGGGCTAGTGCAGGTAATGTTGGATTTCGCAGATCATATTGAAAGCAATTTAATTCCTGGTCAGATGCTCAAGGCAGAATAAAAAATATAGTTGAAAATGTAGTTTAATTTTCTGCAATAACCAATGATGATATTGACCGGTTAGTTTTGGTGGTGAATTAAAGAGAAGCTCTTGACAGACTTTCTCACACGTTCTCCACAGCGGATGACCAGCTCTTGAATATGTACGCTAAAGGGTCACAATAATCATCTTAAAACGCCGTAATGAACAAGACAATCACTGTACCTTTTACGTGTTAATTGAAGTTATCAAAGAACACGCTTTGGCAGACAACACGCCGGGTGGCGTTATTGAAGCCTACTAGTGTGAATGGGCCATCAATACATTTGAAAAAGATATACTAATTTAAATTTAGCGTACATATAAATATATATATATATATATATAAAATTAACATTTATTGCAGGTACAATTTTATATTGGCAGAATGCAGGCACACGTAGGGAAAGAAAATGCTAATTGGGATTGCATTAACATTTGAATTAAGTTAATTGCAGATGGGTACAGAGAAGTGCTCCCTTTTCATTCTTGAAAAGATTCGAAACCTCCTACTCTAGATATAAATTAGCACCTGTTACATCAGCATGCATCTTATCCTGCCTCATTGGCTATTATCAATAACTACTATTTTAGCACTGTGTCCCCAGCTGTGTTGGACAGATAAAACAGTTGATCAGCATGTATTTTACGGCTCTCTTTATTAAACGGTTATTATGAAAATGGGGTTGTTTGCGTCAAGCGGTGGCGAAGAAGAGACAATTGTTTTAACGCCCATATCATTTCGATATTCAAAGGTTTCACAGTTTTGCGTGCAGGACAAGGATCAGCAGCAGCATGTTGGCCAATTGTGAGGATAATTAGACAACCAGGTGTGGGCGTTAACGTTGCATTCTTTAATGTTTGTAAAAGTGCCGCTGTCAAGTCAAAACGGGTGCCTAAAAAATTCACAAGTATATCATGTACGTGTCGATACCTGCCCCATGTCCTCAAAACCCACTTCATTTTCAAATTGGAATTTTAATAGTGATTACATTTAGCCTATATGTGATACACATACAAACGACATATTGTATACCCAGGTCAATGGGACCTAACCACTTTGCTGTCTACCGCAAAATCTAATACCACCAGCTTTTACGAAAATTGCTTTTAAAAAAAGGTTTATCAGAAATTACCAACCTTCGGTCCACCAGAAACAGCAACAGGTGTTGTAATGTGCATGCAGGTGCACTGCAGTGCCCAACAATTAATTGGTTTCGGGAAACATAAAATTAATTGACCACTAGATTGTGCAATAGCGCTACATTTATCGGTTGGGACTAGGACGCTAGATTGTTTCTTCTGCCGAGCAATGCAATTAATTAACATTTAACTTTAACGTTTAGTTTGAGAAAGTGTATACAGTAACTATCTTGACAACTCAAACTGAAATGGCTACATCATTGTTCGTTAGCGTTTGCAGTGTGGCGTAGCCAAGAGTTGACTCACCATACTCAACTAATCAAGATTTACAGATCTATACATTTGAAAGGGTTTGGTGGAGCTTAAACACGCGTAAGCGCCATTTACGGCTCAGTCATCAACATAACTAAACGAAGGCAGTTTATTGTAACACAGCAAAAGTCATTGAACTCAAATAACCATGTACACTTGATTTATAAAATCAGAATAATCAACAAAATAATACAAGCTAAGTGACAGCATATTGTCTTAAAAGGACATTCCTATTTTTGGGCGTTAGACATTTTTCACTTTCGATCTTGTAGCAACAGTCAGTTTTTCAAAGTTCCGTTTCGCTTCATCAGCTGGGTTGCATGAGTTGTACTAGAGTTAGTAGCTGGACTCGCCCTGAAAATCACTGAAATGTGTCCACATTAGCCATCTGGTGTTTTTGGTGATGTATTTTCCACTGAATAAACGGTAATACTTCAACACTAAAAGTGAGTGGAACATGATGCCTAACATGCCAAAAACATAACATCATTTTAATCGTTTGCAGCACACATGAAAACATAATGAAACCGTAATGGCTGATTACTCAAGCAGGTTTGGCAATTTAGACCTTGACAAGCATCCACAATCCGGCAAGATGGAGGGACAATGTCAATAACTTTCTCACATGCTTCAATTACATACTGTATCTAGCCACTATGTAGCAACACCCTCCATCCACTCAAAGACCTGGGACAAGCACGTTTTACTGCTAATGTGACAATACAGCACAGTACTGACAAGTAATGAGCCAATTCATTAGGGGCAGAGAACGATTTAAATGAGATGAAATTAATAAGTAAATAATATATACTTTTAGATCGTTTTACAAAACAGTTAATTTGTGTCTAAAATGAATTTATTTGAAACTAGTGAAAGAGCAGGACAGAGGGTGTGAGAATATGGGTCTGTGTCTCAGAAAGAGTGCAGAAATGACATTGTTCTAATTTAAATCTTTTATATGAAAGCCAGAAACATTCAACAGCTTTTCTCTTGTATTTTTTGCAAAGAGCAGTTGGTTGGAAAAGGTTTGGTCAGGGAAGGTTTTGGTTTGGTGACTGTTGACAGCAGTTAGGTGGATGTTGTCCTCTGCAGGGACTCCCGGATGAGCCAGCGGGTGGAGTCTGTTGATTGTTGTCTTTGCAGACAGCGTCGACATGGTGTCCTCTAGCTGGGAGAGGGTGCAGGGCTGGGGTCCATGCTGATGTTGACCAAACATTCACTGGACTTGAGGCTGGACATGGACTTGCAGCTGGGGAGAGAGGCCAGAGAGCCACAGAGACCCATCATGGAAGGGGTGTTGTCTTTTCCTACAGAGGAGAGAATGAAACACAATAGTCCGTCCGTAGTTACTTTCTTTGTGTGCTTCTGTGTGGGTTCATCTATGACCGGGGGTGCACATATTAATGCAAATTCAATACGCATTGTAAGGCTTCAGAAAGTACCTGTTTGAATAACGTAAATGTGTGTTTGTATGATGTAAGTGTGTGTTTGAATAATACACATTTGTGTTTGTTTAATGTAAATGTGTTTTTGTATGATGAAAATGTGTGTTTGCATAATGTGTGTTTGAATAACGTAAACGTGTGTTTGTTTAATGCAAATATGTTTGTATATTGTGTGTTTGTATGATGTAAATGTATGTTTGAATAATGTAAATGTATGTTTGTATAATGTAAATGTCTGTTTGCATGATATATATAATATATTTGACAGATTAAGTAGAATCTGATTATATTTCACTGAGCACCAACCTGTGTCCCTGTTCTGTTTGTTGTCAGTCTTCTGTGAGTCTGAGTTTGGACTGCCTACAGCAGACAGCTGCTCTAAACTGTGGAAGCTTCTCCTGAGGGGATGAGTGACATCATGAAATACATATATATGACCATCTTAAATGTAAAGAATGACAAAATGACACACAGGCATTCATTGTGGCATGGGGTCTACCTGCGAAAGAGCTTGACATCCCTGTGGTTATTGTAGCCCTGTATGGAGGCCCACTGGTTGACCAAAGGGATGGATGGTTCCTTGGCAAGGTGGGAGGAATCGCTCGGGATGAGGGAAGTGCTGAACAGAACACGTAGAAGTTTGACTCTACAGTGCATCCGGAAAGTATTCACATTGCTTCACATGTTCAAAATGTTTCCTCAAAATTCTACACAAAATACCCCATAATGACAAAGTAAAAAATGTTTATTTAATAGATTTGCAAAAATTAAGAAAGAAAATATAAACAAGTACATAAGTATTCACAGCCTTTGTTCAATACCTGGCTGTGTGTTTAGTGTCGTTGTCTAGTTGAAAGATGAACCTTCATCCCAGTCTGAGGTCCATAGCGTTCTGGAGCAGGTTTCCATCAAGAATGTCCTGTACATTGCTGGATTAATCTTTCCCCCCATCCTGACTAGTCTCCCAGTTCCTCCCACTGAAAAACATCCCCTCAGCATGATGCTGCCACCACCATGCTTCACCAAAGGGATAGTATTGGCCAGGGGAAGAGCGGTGCCTGTTTTTCTCCAGACATGATGCTTGGCATTCAGGCCAAAGACTTCAATCTTTGTTTCATCAGACCAGATAATTTATTTTCTCATGGTCTGAGAGTCCTTCAGGTGCCTTTTGGCAAACTCCAGGCAGCCGGTCATGTGCCTATTACTGAGGAGTGACTTCAATCTGGACACTCTACCATACATGCCTGATTGGTGGAGTGCTGCAGAGATGGTTGTCCTTCAGAAGGTTCTTTCTTCACAGAGCAATGCTGGAGCTCTGTCAGAGTGACCATTGTGTTCTTGGTCACCTCCCTGACTTGGTCAAAGCCCTTCTCCCTCAATTGCCCAGTTTGGCCGGGCAGACACCTCTAGGAAGAGTCCTGGTGGTTCCAAACTGATTCGATTTACGGATAATGGAGGCAATGAAGTTGTAGAAATATCTCAAGGATGATCAGAAGAAAACTAGATGCACCGGAGCTCAATTTTGAGTGTCATGGCCAAAAGGCTGTCAATACTTATTTACATGTGATTTTGTTCATTTTTTTGGTAATAATCAATATGGGGTATTGTGTGTAGAATTTTTAGAGGAAAAATGAATTTAATCCATTTTGGAATATGGCTGTAACATAACAAAATGCGGAAAAAGTGATCCGCTGTGAATACTTCCGGATGCACTATAAGTCGCATCAGATATCTGATGTGCCAAATATGTATTTGGTGTATTTGGCATTAATAGCCTTTTTATTCAGAGGCAAAATTCCAACTTTCATGTTTCATTGAACGTATATATTTCTATTGTGATTTGTGTTTATATTACCACTTGGGGGAGTATAGACCCCAAAATGTGGACTAAATAATGGCATTTTGGAGAAATGTAGCTTTTATGTTTAGGTGTTATGGAGGTTAGCTGAAATGAACAAGCTATTTATGGAGACTAAACATAGAAACTAAAGACTCAAGTCTTCAGTCATAACATGGTCATTTAAGAACAGACACATTTGTAGTGTGAAGAATGTTTATAAAAATCTCAGTACACAACTTCTGTTGTCTGACGTTGTCTGAAGAATGTTTGTAGAAATCTCAGTACACAACGTAGTACCTTAGACTGGATAGTTACAGGTGTGCTGAGTATAGGGAGAGACGCCCAACGCTAACTGAATACTGCATTTTCAAATCAACGTTTAATCTATGTATATTTGAATGCACGCTCAGTCCTCTTACAGTTGTGCTTGCAGCTCAAGTACTATGGCCTCCAGCTCCTTCTTCTCCTGCTGGCTCTGGACACTGAGCTCCTCCAGCCTGGTGCTCAACTTCCTGTTCTCCATCTCCACGTTCTTCAGCTGGGACTCCCGTAGACGCACTAGTTCCTCCAGGTATCCCTGCACCACAGACACACAAAGGTCATGTGCAGACTGACACTGACAGAAGATTGGACATAGACACAATTTCATGTTCCGAATTCTCCAAAAGTACTAATCTGTTACTCAATGTACATTACAGGATCTTATCCCTTTCTGTGGTAGTGCTTTTGTAAAAGTCATGTAACTGTAGGCTTTGGGTCAATAGGATTGCCAGTCTTTGCTACTCTGCATGCTCAATATCTCCTTCTGCTCCGGTGAAATAGTGTTATCAGAAGGTCAAAAGGTCACCTTCTGGGCGTATACGATCTTGAACCTCTGCTCCATCTTGCGACACTTGTTCCTCCAGCTTTCCTCGTCGGTGACCAAGGGAACGTAGGGGTGCTCTGGGACACTCTCGTCACTGGCACTGCTGTCCACGCTGTGTCTGTCGTCCTCGTCACTCAGGTAGTCGTAGCTTCGTACGCAAGGGAAACAGCAAGCACCTTAACACACTGCAGTCGTCGGGTTTAGCGGAGGCTAGCGTAGTGCGAATTAGGGAACCCTGGCACAGTCTCACCTCTGGCTGAACTTCAGGTAGGGTGTGTAGTCAATCACCGCTGGCAACTTCCCGTCCAGGACCTCCCCCTTCAAGCAGAAACTGGAGAGAGAAAGAACGGTGAACTCTGAGACAACAGTCAAACGGAATTGGAACGCAGTGATTCTGCAGCCTCACCTGAAGTCGATGGCGCTGAGACCGATGAGCATCCCTGTCAGAACCGTGGCCTCCTCTCTCAGCATTATGGCTCCGTCATCGTAGAACCTCCTGCAGTGCACAGCCTCACCATTAGTTTTGTAGCCATTTTTTTTTACTTTAAGTGGGTATTTAGTGGGGCAGACGGGGGGCACTTGGGTTTGTTACGGTAACACAGGTCCCTCTGACCTGGTCGTCCTCGTGTCTTTCAGGGCCGTGGCCACATACTCAGACAGACGCTTCTCCATCAACGCCACTCGTATCCACGCCCGACCCTGCAAGAGGGGAGGTGGGAGACAGAGAGAGAGAAAGAGAGGTGAGTGACAGCTAAGGGGTTTTACTGAATTGCTGGTGTGACACGGACACACACACACAGTCCTTGCCTTGGCGCGTGAGGTGCTGATGTTCTCAATGTTTTCCATGCTGGCAATGCAGTTGTTCTGCACCTTGCTGCAGGCCAGTCGGATGTAGTCCCAAAAGCTGCGCTGGCCATCCGAGCTGAACCAACTTCCTGGACCTTTTACAAAGAATAAACACAGCCTACACAGTGTACCTGCGGCTCAACACGCAACAGTGGCTTAGCGTGTCACACTATAACATAGACACAACAGATTGAATTGAGCTTCCTCTATTTCATCTTGGACATTATAAACGGTATTGCATGTTAATAGGAATGTGGAAGTCCTGAGGATGAGAAAGCCCTGTGTTTTTGTGCCCCAACTAAACGTCAAGGGACAGCCTGGAGGACATGCATGTGCTGATGTCCTGTGCCTGCAGTGTTACCTTTAAAGCGGTGGCTGAGGATGTGTTCCAAGATGGCAGCAAAGTTGACAAACTCCTCGGATGAGTCATCGATGGGTTCGGCTGTGTACTTCTCCAGGAGAGTCTTCACGGAGAATCTGACAGCGAGGGGAAATTCATAAAAAGCATGAAGGATAACTGTTTAAAACTGTTTGCAGAACCATTCCATTAGTGTCTGCTGGAAGTGTAATATAAAACCCCTTGTAAGAACACAGCCATGGACAAATCTACAACTGTACTTGAGCTAAACAATAGTGGAGAGGAGTTTTTTTTGTGGGGAACAATGCCACTAAATGAATCTGAGGTCAGCCCCAATTGTCTTATGTGCATCACAATGCCCCTCTTCAGATGCTCCTCTACATTGCAGTGACAACAACACAATTAACCCCCTTGTCTCCACCAATGGGAGATGACACGGTGGTCAGCGGCGCAGCCTTTGTCCAGTATGGGCCCCAAGGTCCTGTCCCTCCCTTGGTCTGATCTCTGTAAGGAACCAGCCGACCTCAGAGTATGACCAAACCAACCCCCCTCCCCCCATACATGGTGGTCAGTTCTATTTAGGACAGATGGAGCCAGTGATTTAGTTTGGCTGGTGACCTCGAGATCTCGCTGCTCACACCACTGGGAGCTAAGAGCCAGAGGCTATGCTTTGCCTGCAGTGTGAAAGCTAGAAGTCAATAGTCCAGGCACAGAGTAGAGCTGACTGCCTCTTGTTCCATGGGAAACACTAGCATCACAGAGGGCAAAACTGCCCTGGCAGTGGGCAAAACTTCCATAGCCAGAGGCAAGACTACCGTTGCAATGGGAAACACCTCCGTCTCCAGGGGAGTGACCACCACCTCCATGGGGGACTCCACCATCAGCAGAGAGAAAACCACAGTAGCTCTGGGCCGTGCAAGCTTTACCAGAGGAACAACCACCACCTCCTTTAGAAAGGCTCTGATGCCAAAGCGCAGGACCACCTAAAGTCAATGGACAGGAGCTCGGACAACAGGGCCAAGACTCCAAAAGCAACCAAGACCTCCAAAAAAGACTTGACTGAGGAGAAGGAGGAGTGGAGAACCAGCTTCTCGTCCAGTAAGACTACTTTCACTAAGGGCAGGATCTTGATTGTGAAGACCAAGTATGCCATCTCCTGGGGTAAATCGTCTGTCTCCTGGAGCAGATCCACCATTAGCCTGGGAAAGACCACAGTGACCATGGGCAGGACCTCTGTGACACGAGGCCAGACCACCAGCTCCCTGACCACAGTCACCTTCACCCGCGGAGAGAAGTCTGTGTCTGTGGTGAAGTCCAGCCTCACCAGGGGCAGACAAACCACACGGAACATCTACTGGGATTTCCACTTGTGATTATTATGTACGCCCATCCTCAAAGCGTATGGATTTGTGTCCGGTTAGTTTAGCAGGTCAGTAGCAGCTTAAATCATGTCTGTTTGTAGTCAGTGACTGCATGGGTCTAAACAATAATCAGGATTCAACAGCTCCAGTGTCAATGAAGCATCATTTTCAAGAAGAAGAAAAAAAAAAATATATATATATATTGTGTCTATTTAAATGAATCCCACATGAGAGGATTGTTAAATGTGTTACGGATCTAACAGGCGTGAAATCAGATGAGTAACATGTTCCTGAGCCAGACATTATTCAAATGTGTGACAAGGGAAATTAGGTTGGTGGTGTGTTGGCCGGGAGGGGGGGAATGGTAGACAGCCAGCTGTATGTTGAGACACTACATAGACAGCATGTAATCTGTGTGCTGTTTAACAGAAACGGAGACACTCTTTGGTAATTCTCTGAGACCAAACTTTAATGTAAATGGCCCCCTTCATTTTGTAATACAACAGTTGCATGCTGATTAAATTGGTCTATGTTCCATGGTTGCATACATTACTATAACTATACCAAGTTCAAGGACAGTCTTGAACTAGGAAATGTCTGTCAAAACTGATCGATGTAACTTGTTGCTTATAAATAACTGTACTTCAACTCTGCTTTGTTTGATTTTATTAGAATTTGTTTTATTTGTGCATAATAGTAGATACTACATAAAAGTAGTATTATAGCAATATTCAAGTAATATGATTGTTTGATACGTTATATAACTGGATGATAAGTGTAAAAACTCATTACTGAAATCCCAAAGTTTACGCACAGACACTTGAAACGTTATGAGCCACACCCATTTTGGTGCATGAAGGCAAGATGCATATTGCACATTTAAGAAGAGGTCATAGGTCACGGGCTGAAGACAGGAACGCTACCTTGTCCCCATTACGTCTCACACATGTTCCATCGGGTTTCACGCAGAACCAGGGCATTACGATCAGGGAACAATGCCACAGAACCAAGTGATGTCACCACAGGCTGTCCTCTGGGCAACAATGTCTCCTTCAGCCGCTCAGCCATGGGACAATCACTCCACTGTCCCTGGCCCCCAGATAGGCTACAGCCACCTACGGCTGCCTCTGTCCATTCACAGGGACACATGGGTGGTATGTGGCCTTCCAGAGCCCACGTCTACTGGCTCAACGAAAGCATTATGTGACACCGGGGGTAGCGCCATCTACGCTTAGCATTCTGGGCTGCTCTGGACTCTGGCTACTGTTACTGTCCCTGCCTGCCTAGCAGGGTGTACTGCATGAGAGTGCTATGCGTTTGGTTGAGTGATCCCCAAAATCCACCACCTCAGCCAGGCCAGGAAGGCAACCTTCTTAATGGGCAACACCAGCATCACCGAGGGGAAGACAGCCCTCTCCCTGGGCAACACCACCATCAAGAGGGGCAAGACCAAGGTCACCGTGGGCAACTCGTCCATCACCAGGGGCAAGAAGACCACTTCCCTGGGCTCGTCCACCATTGCCACTGCCAAGACCAAGCTGACCATGGGCAATGCCTCCTTCAGCAGGGGCACCACGACGACGTCCTTCCGAAAAGCGTTTTTTGCCAAACGCAAAACCCTTTAGATGAGTGGGGACCTCATCCCAGGGTGGGGGGACTGGTGGCTCACTCTATTACAACAACGACAACGACAACGACGACAGGACCACATCAACATAGGGGAAATATGGACAGCACTGCAACATCAAAACAGGCTTTATCTCAATTGACTTCTAAAACACTGGATTATTTGACTTTGGAACTTTTACTTTTTTGATCAAAACAGATTTTATCAAAGAAACAGGTCAGTGGTTTTAGAATTCTTAATTAGATGTGCTCGACTTAAGCAATAAGGCACGTAAGGGCCAACATACCACTTATCTGTAAGATGCCTTATAATGGTTATAAACTGGATGCCAAACCAAATAGAGCTGTAGAAATTCCTGGGATGTCATACCCGTGTCTTACAGTCTCATATACCACGACTCTCAGCCAATCATTATTCAGGATTTATACCAGCCAGTTTATAAATCAGGATTATATTATAGGTCATGATTTTGCAGAAATACATGGCTGTTGTGCAAATGACCACTGTTAGATATCCTATTCAGTCGGCTAGAACTAAACTGAGAACATTTGGGCTGTTTTTTTGTTGCAATATTCCATGACAACTAGGACTTATTTTTGCTATGCCAAGAGGTCGCCAGAGATTGCAGGATGGTCTCCTACATAATAGTACAATCAGTTCAGATGGAAATACTATAAACAAACATAATACATGGTTGAATGATTAGAATGTGACATGATTAGAATGTGACATTTGTAGGTGGAGTTACAGAGCAGGAATAACTCGCATACCTACTATGCTAATGGATAGAGTGCCAAAGCCAGATGCACTTGGTACAGTTTGACACTGAAAAACAACCGCCTGGCCTAACTACAGACCTCCTTTGTGCCCCCACGCTTCTCCTGGGTTTCGTCCAAACCCACTCTCAGCTCCTTTAAATGTCCCCTTGTTCTTCTCCTCTTCCTACTGTACCATGTTCAGTAGCATTCATGATCAGGCTTCCTTCGTTTTGGCCAAGATGATCTTGGAGGGTTAGGGTTGACCACTATCAATCTGGATTTTCTCTCTGCCCCTCTTTGTCTGACTAACTCTCTACCTCACCACCCCTCCCCTGTCTTTCCAGTTTTGGTCTAGCCATGCAGGATCAGCTGACACTGGAAGACTCCTCCCTGACCTCAACCTCATGGAATACGGCCTGTCAGGTGGTGTGTTTCACGTCATCCACTGGCAGTGTTTGAACCTGAGGGTTCAGCCAGGGGAGGACATCTAAGTCCTGTGTCTAAGTGCCGTGAAATCTCATGGGAGGATTGAGTATTAGTTAATTTATTTGTGTTGATTGAGAGAATACAAAAGGGTTATGACCAACCAGATGTGCAACATCAAGCCATGTGCCGAGAGGTTGAAGTGTGAGCCTCACTTCTTAGCAGAGTGAATGGTAGATTAATTAGGGGCCAGGCAAAGTGGATCATGGACCGTTTAAAGAAAAGAAAACAATGTAGGTGCTGGGCTGGGAATTAATCAAGGCAGAATTCATAATAATGAAGTCAATAAGGCATGTGATTGGAAAGATATAGTATGTCAGGACAAAGAAATGAAAAGGCTGAAGTTGGTCTGACCTTGTTTAGGAAGGTATGTTTACTGTAACCTGAAGTGTTTGGTCCTGCTGGTAATGTTCACATTGCAATGCTAATTTAACGTGTTTATGTTCAGTAATGCAAAATCCACCTGTAGCTATAATATGCCAGATTCTTTTTGGGACTGAAAGAGAAAACGAGCAGACAATTAGGATAAAAAGAGCGTTAACATGGTTATTGCAGAAGTGCTACTGCTATGAGAACAATAAACAACAGGCCAGTCACGTCTGAGTGGATAGCAACTTTTTACATGAAAAGTGGAACAGTGGAACCCTGACGTGGGGAAGGGAAGCAGAGTGAGTTATAGTATGGGACCATTGTGATAACATAAGAAACACAGAGTGCAGGACCTTACTGTCAACTCTTACAGTCAACATCTGTGCCCATTGTGCAACACTACAGGATATTGGAAAAGAACCAGTAATGGCACCTTCTCCCCAAAACACTGAAGACCTCAACAGACAAAAGGCTCTTTCGCATCAACGCCCATGTATGTACATTGAGCTAAAGGGCAGGACCTCCAAATCCTTAACTGTCTTATTCATGTTGTTTTCGTAGGTTCAGCGTGTCGGCTCCCACAGTGTTCATCCAGTCATGGACCTCATCATGAGCACTTATGGCAGAACACGCAACACCAAAGTCATATACCCAGTAACATGGTTCCCTATAGTTAGCACCTTGTTAAATCCCAATTAGCTTCCTAAGTAATTCTCTGAAATGAACCAAGTACAAATGACTATGTGGTCCTGCCTTGTTTTAAAAACACACGTAGCTCGTAGCAACAGCTGTACTGTTATGAAATACCTTAATTTCATGATTGACATTATTGTGGACCTGCTGAATAGTTATAAATGAAAGCCGGCTTAAGGCATGAGCGGGGTCTCCTTCGAAAGTTGATTTATTTTCTCAGGACTTGAAAACACATCAAATTAGTAAATTAATACATTCAACTTTTTCACATGGAGACTTTACCAGCTGGACATTAATGTATCTATGACCTATGTTGATTTAACTATTAAATGAAGTCATATGACCCAGGGATACACCAATAATTTCTGTGGTTTTGAGAGTATTTCAAGATTTTCTCTAGTTTACTGTATATTGCTGTGCATATTATGTCTGTCATCATAAATAAGTTCAGTCAATGAAACATGATGTTTTTGGGAAGTCCCTTAAACTCACCAGATCATTTAGGAAAACACTTGATCTAGTTTCTTGTGTCCATACCATGGACCACCTTGAGATGTGCCATCATAATGTGTTGGACTTTGAGTATCCTCTGGGTCTATTATATCTGGATAGGACAAACAGCAACTATGTTAATGACTTGGAGTAAGAGCTTTAAATGGGACTGCGATGCCAGTTACGCAAAATCCATAATGATCCCTGATGAGAAAATGTACATTAATGGACTTTCTGTGTCGAGTATTTCAGCAAAGATCTATGACGCAGTAAACTGATTCTAATGCAGTGTTCAGAACAACCGGTCCCAAGACAAGAATACGGATCTGGATTAGAAGTAGGAAATCCAAAACATGTTAATCTGCGTGTGCTGATGTATGGAAAATAGTGAAGGAAAAGTGGTGTATGTTTAATTGAATAGATACACGTGCAGTAGTAGTAGACGAATGATAACGCTTGAGCTGGTGTGCTAACTGAATACTAATGTGGGCTCAGATGTAAGAGATGGCTAATGATCTGAAAGAAATGGTGTCCATGTCAGTTAAACCTTTATCCAGCCTCAATTACTCTTGGCACAATATTTCGTTCCACCAAGGCAGCCCAGCCGATAGTTCAGCCTAAACAATGAGACACAACACCGGCCTGACTGAATGCACAGCCGGAGGCTTTGAGGTCACTATAAACATTCCCAACATGTTGTCCACTTGAACAATACCATTGGATGAGGGCCATCATTGGCCAACACTGGCAATGTGCCGCCAAACATGCAAATGGTAGCTTACATGTCTGTCTCGCTGACTGGAAAAGGGCCTGTCTCATCGCATGAGGGAGCGTTGACAATGACACGGATGCTTTCAGATAGTCAAAGCCTTGGGGGGGTGCATTCAACTTAATCTGTAGCTCTTATTGAAAATAATGTCTGTTTTCCCCCCAGTGGAAGATAATGTATGATTACCATTACTGACAAAAAACTGTTGTGAACTTTTGGTTTTAGTTTTGTGTCTTCTGTGCCTCTGTTTTCAAATGTCTTAGATTAAAATGGAATTGGTTAGCGTCTGAAATTGACCAAATGGAAACCAATGTCTCTTGCTAATCCTTGTTGTCTGAAGTCTGTCTTCAAAAGCATTTGTTTTCCCTTTACAGTCATGTTCTGTGTATGTTCTGTGTTTTATGACACTCTATGTTTTTGCTAAGTGCAGCAAAACCCTCGCCAGAGTGGTGCAGTAATAAAAGGGCTTGATCAGTTTCCTGGAGTTATTATTTGTGTCTTTAATCATCCATAAATGCACTAAACATACAAACACTAAACACAACACTTCATGTCATCAGGTCAAAATGTGGCCAAGGTTGATTTCATTCGACTGAAAGGATGGAAAAATATCCATTCTTTAGTGACATAGTTACAAACCTCATGTCTACCTACACAACAAATAACATTTTCAGCAAATTGGTTCTGATTAGAGCCTTCGAGAGCTTTAATGATGTCACTGTGCTGGTGTGGAACAATGACTCCCTCAAGAGATTGGTGATGTGTCCCTGTCCAAACAGCAGGACCATGGGTCTCCTTACCCCTCACAGTGACAAAACACACATGCCTCCAAAGATGGGTTCACATGTCGTCAGGGTGCCCAGCAATAACGTATTCACGTTGCTAAAACACAACCATGAATCACAGATCCTTAAGGAAAAAAATAAACCAAGATGACTCAGCATGGCACATGTTGACACACTGGAACGTGAAGAAATACACTAAGGAGGCAGCTCAGATTCAATAAGAGTATGGAGTATTTTGCAACACAGTAGCACTCTTTAAATGTTTTTGAATCCAGGTGAACGGACTAAGTTTCACAAGACCAATTGCACTAAAATAATAGGATTTCCATGTTTATATACAAAGTAGGTAAATTAAGAATTACTTCAAAAATAGGCATAAGCTAATAATCAAATTCCACAATTCACACCAGTTAAAAGGTAGTCACACTACTGGAAGAGCTGTGTAGATATCCGTTACACTATTAGGCTACAGAATAACTGGCACTGATAGTAAAGTAAACTTGCAGAGCAACTGGATACATTCCGTTGAGTCTTTTGAATATAAGATGAGCATATACTGCGCTGCATATCTAAATTCAATGTTCAATATTAAACATAAAATCTCTGTGATGGTCACCCGTATGTATCGCATTGGTCATCCGTGGAATATACTGTCCTTGTACTAAGAAGGTTGTCGTCATGGCTATATCACTGACCAGGGGCATTATAAAGCAATGCCCTCTCATAGGCCTCACACAGCCATTCAATCCCACGTCCTTTCAAATAGGCAGACATAGCCGTAAAGGCACAGCGGGAAACTTGTCCATCTGAAGGTGAAACCACATCCCTGCCTGTTTATTTAAAAGACCTGTCGTTGTTAACGTTATATTTCATGAGAAGAAAAATAACTGCATACAATTTCTAACCATTATTATGTTTTCTTTCCCGCACGGTTCTTACTAGAGCAATGAAATAAATACATATTGGTTTTCTGGATGTTTTTTAGTCGGTTTTCTTAGGAGAACGCGTTATTGAGAACAACAGTGGTAGAGGTCCCACATAAATCGATCTATTATCGATAAATGCCGCGAAATATCATTGTATTTTTACATTTTAACCACAATATGTTTTGCTACATTAGTATTTTGTATTAGCATGACATGACAACCATACGAAGCTCCTGCACTACTTTGATTTTTACCTGCATACGGTGATTAGATTTTTTCGCTCCACACCGACGCTCCGAGAAGATGCTTTTTTCGATGTCAAACCCATAGCCATTGCTTTTCGGACAGAGTCGGACTCCATTCAGCGGCGACAGGAGCCTTCGGGCAGCCCTGCACCACCAAGACCCCTCCCTCCGCAAGCCTGTGCCTTATATTTCGGTGTCCGTCCTGCGCGAGAAGCAGATACTGTGAGGGTGCTATGTATGTCGACGTTCTCACGAGTCACCATCGCAGGGTAATGAGACAATATATATTGGGGGGGAAATACCTTGAGCATTTAAGACAAAAAGGAAATTTTGAATTAGCCTACATAACATAGCCTATAGTATCAATTAATCGTACATCACTGCTGTTGTATCCTCAACTTATTTAAGATAATGACACACTTTGGTAGAGTATTTAGTTATGCCATCACATACATAACCTTACTTGCTTATAAGTAAGGTTATTCCCTTAATTGCCTAGGCTGTTTATGTTTCATACAGTAAAGTAGTGTAGATAGATGGCCACCAGGTGGCGCAACGTACCTGAGGATTTGTGTGGCTCCTTAAAGATAGAGGTCGCTGTAAAATATGTACGTCACCAACCAGTTGTTGTAAACGTAGGACGAAAAGATGGCGGAGTCAGAGGAACCCAAAGCAACTTGCACTTTTGTATTTAAAAAATCGAATAAAAAATTCAACGCTAGGAAGAGAAAAGCTAGTGACAGCGACAAAGGTGAGCGAGATTGTTTGGGTCCAGCTCAATGTTATACAAAAAGTACACCCAGACTGCAGGGTGCATGGAGAACATTGTGAACGTTACTAGCACAGAACAAAAGCTAACGATGTTAAAGTTAGCGAACCCACCAAGCTAGCTATCGATGTAGTTATTTCTAAGTTATATAATGCGTCTATCATGAGATTGTACTAAGCTATAAACAAAACCATAATATTAGATGTTAATATTGGTATTTTACCAATGCAAGAGACTCTGTCTTTAAACATATATTTATTTAGATGGCAACAGTGACGAAGACAAGAATGCCGTGGTCAGAAAAGACAAGAAGACTGGTTCGGTGAACCCCATGATTCAAAGGGTATCTCCACACTACTGACTACATACACATTTCTTTCTTTATACTTTACATTTGATGAAGTTTAAAAATATTAGTTATTTGCTGCTACACAGACAAAGAAAGTAGATAGAGAGGTGGTGTCATCTGGTGACAGCGATGAGGAACAAGAAACGAAAAAGATCACTGTGGCTTACAAGTCCACAAGGTCAGCGGTGAGTTAATTTAGAGGACCATCTCTTCTTACTGTTTGTAGTATACCATACTTCCCTTTTGCCTTGTCCTGTATACATCTCTCAAACGCCTGCCTCTGATCTTTTGTACAGAAACCAGAGGGGCCAGATGACATGGGAGCAACTGCTGTCTATGAGCTGGACACTGCAAAGGACAATGATGCTCAGGCTATCTTTGAGAGAAGTCAGAAGATCCAGGAGGTAAGAAATCTGTTTGTAGTGGGAGGAACCTGGTCTCACTAGTAGGTCTAAATTTGAGTATTGTATTGTTAGCATTCTTCCATGGTCTTGTTACGTTGGTTGGCCTAGTTATGCAAATGCATAATAAGAGCCCTTCTATCCTCTCCCTCACCAGGAGTTGACTGGTAAAGAGGATGATAAGATCTACAGAGGAATGAACAACTATAAAAAACACATCAAGCCCAAAGACTCTACAATGGGCAATGCCTCCTCTGGCATGGTCAGGTGTGTATGCAGAGGAATGGAACTCATGTCTAACAGAGAAAGGTTGAAATGTCTTGCCAAAGTTTTGTTTTTACTATGTATTTGAATATTTACAGTTTTCTCTCTTTGCCAGGAAGGGACCAATTCGGGCCCCAGAGCACCTTAGGGCCACAGTGAGGTGGGACTACCAGCCAGATATCTGCAAGGACTACAAAGAGACTGGCTTCTGTGGCTTTGGAGGTGTGTGCAGAGTTGCTTTCTCCAACGTCTCGCTTAGCGTATGTCCTATTTTCCCAACTTCATTGTCAGTGGAAACCTCTGAACGTCTCTTTTGTGTGTTTCTCCTACCCTCTTAGACAGTTGCAAGTTCCTCCATGATCGTTCAGATTACAAACATGGCTGGCAGATTGAGCGGGAGTTGGACGAGGGCCGCTATGGGGCCAGTGGTGAGTTTGCAAGAGCAGCGATACAAAGGGCCATGTAGAGTTAAAGTAAAATGTTGGAGAGCTGATGTTTGTGATACGTCGTTCAATAATGCATATGGCCTGGATGTAGAAGAGAACTACGAGGTCAGCAGTGATGAGGAGGACATGCCCTTTAAATGCTTCATCTGCAGAGACTCCTTCAAGAACCCCATTGTCACCAAGTAAGACATTTTCATGTACATTCTAGTCATTGAGATGCAGAAGCGACTTAAATTTAGTGCATTCGTTTGAAGATGGCTCTATGGGATTTTGACTGCAACCTATTAATAGTGACTCATGGGGATTGGGGGCTTCCTTCCGGCGATGATTAACTTGTCATATTGTGTCACCTGCAGGTGTCGCCACTATTTTTGTGAGGTCTGTGCTCTTCAGCACTACCGCAAGTCCAAACGCTGCTACGTGTGTAATGTCCAGACCAATGGCGTTTTCAACCCAGCTAAAGGTTAGCATTACATCATCTGTGCTCAAGGGGTGCTGGACAGGGTTGCCTTGAGGGCTGCAACTACTTCTTTGGAAATCGTTTAGGCTTCTGACTGATCCTGTAAATGGTAATGGGAATTCCTCAACATTTCTGTTTTGGAGAAATATAGAACAAAATTTGACACTAATTGGTTAATTCAATGTTGTGAATGGTTGCTAGGCAAGTACTCAAGTAGATCACTGGTTTGTATTATATAGGTCAGGCACCTGAAACCTCATTGGTGGATGTGGGTCTCTGTGTAGCTGGTGAATACCTCCAGGTGGAGCAAGCAGTTTGATAAGAGTTTTTGCATGGCAATAATTGGGAGTGGTAAACATTGTTTTAAACCAGTAAAATGATTATTGCACCTTTATGAACATACTGTAGATAAGAGTATGGAATGGTCTTCGATGATCTACCCAAGCTTCACTATAGCCAAACAATCTAAAAGCTATGCAAAGTAAAATAACCCATGCAAATTGGGGTGGAAAAGCCTGTAAGCAAATGAAAGAACACACCTGTTAACGGTTTGTTTAAGGTGAAATTATTTCCAGACTGCTTTAGAGCTAAAAATATGTCCTCTCTCCAGAACTTGCTGCCAAGATTGCAAAACATCAAGCCATGCTAGACCAGCCACCCACTGATGAAGATGATTAGCAACCTGTTAACTATACACAGAGGATCCATCTCTTCCCCAACTCCATTACTGTCAATGTTTTAAGTCTGTTTTATGTATTTATGTCTTTTGGAATAAAACTAGATTTTGTAACAATGGGATTGATTTTCTTTGTACAGTGCAATGGCTGTAAGAGGCCTGGGGTCAAATGTATTTACTTTATTTAAGTAAATTAGTTGACACTAACACTTTCCTTCTTCATGCAACCCAAACTCAGAAACAAGCACCAATTATAACATTTTTGTTGCAGGACATAAATGTGGCCAATAACAAAGTTCTCCAAGTACAGTCAAATGTGTTAAGACAATGAGTTGTAGTGTTATGCTTCATCACTTTGTATTTGGTGATACCATGACAGTTTACATTTTAACCTGTCATACTTCTAAAAGAATCCAAAATGTTTGGACAAATTCAAAGTGTATTTAAAGTAGCCACTAGGTTCCATTTTCCTAGCACTAAATAACTACATCTGACCTGTGACTCTACAAGCATGTCCGTTTTGTTCGATGCCCAATAGAAATACATTGTATTTGGGTCATTTTGACAGAATGCTATAGTAATAAAATGTTTGAACTGTTCTACGTAAATATGGATGTTACAATGATTACAGATAATCATGAAAAATGGAGAGGGAGAATGTTAGTAGCACTTATTGTACCATCCACATTATTACATCGATGTGTTCAGAGACCTTGTTCTAATGTACAAAGAGTTAACTCCATAAATAGACCACAATACAAATCTTAAACTACCGAAACAAACTGCCAACAAACATCCATCAAGTTTTTAGTCACATCATTGAAGTAATCATCACATGCCAGGCCTATGGTTCCAATGATTACATTTCAAACTGATACACATTGTGAATTTGTCCAATTCACTTATTTTGTCCCTAAGAGACAAAATGCTGTAATTTCTAAATGTTTCACCCAATATAATTCTCAAATTACAGCTGTCTACTTTTGTCATCGTTGGTTAATTTCATATCCAAAGTACAGAAAAAGATGTAATCATCCACTTTAAAGGGATCATTTGGCAAAGCTAGTTCACACTAGACTGTGCTATCTGAAATTGTGTATTTGAGAGTTTCAGGTAAACCATATAGTAACAACCAAATACCTCTCCCCAGAACACAAGCAGAGAGCTTTTGTCTAAGCTGGGAGGAGATGCAAACACTAAATCCAGCACATGACAACCTTATGACAAACCTCCAGAATGGTCCATCTGCTTTGCCGGCCAGACTGATTGGATCAACTGTTGTTAATACAATTGGAGCAGCAGTCAGTCCCTGGTGTTGGTCAAGTGACTACGTAGCTCTAGGCTGGGCTAAATCAAGAGGTGAGGAGCCTTTTAGCTCAAACTTTAATAGAACACCTCAACTAGCTGGTGGAAAAACTGACATACTCCAATCCGACCAGGGCATTTAGTTGAATCTGAAGAGGCGGATGAAAGAGGTAGTCAGACAGTTTGACTGCTCATGCATCTTTTAGACTAGAGCAATAGCAAAGAGAGGCAAGATGGCTGCTGGCTTTTAAACTCAGTCTGAGAGGAAAGGGAAACATCTGTTTAAATTATTTACACAGGCCATTTAAAAAGAACATAATGGAAATCCAGTCCAGTCATCTCAGAACGCCTCCTGTTAAAACCACTTGATTACTACACTCTTTGACTGTCTTTTGTTCCTCCGTGGTCAGAAGTCCCAGTCATCCACACCCAGGTGGCTGATCCCAGACTCAAGGCTGGCCAGCCCAGAGGGAGAGTCCTCTGGCTGGGTACACTCAAAGCCAGTGATGGGTGACACAGGCCGGAGCAGTTCAGGCAGGGCCTCTGATGGGCGACGCTTGACCTGGAGTAAAAATTAGGGGAGAATCATTGAGTTGTATATCATTTTTAATGCCCAAGCCAACAAGATAATACATAAATGTTATGTCATAAGCAAGACTGTTAACCCTAATTGCTCCC
>JACXGK010000092.1:93990-171871 GCA_016801125.1 Novumbra hubbsi
CCCCCCCCCCCCCCCACCACCACCACCCATGTATGTCCTAATTCACTACATGTTTGACCAGAGAGCCCCTCACCACATATGTCCTACTACATCTGAAAGTGGAGCCCCCACGTTTATGTCCTTATTTACTACACTTCTGACCAGTGCCCCCATTTATGTACTAATTTACTACATCTCTTAACCAGTGCCTCCATTTATGTACTCATTTACTACATCTTTAACCAGAGGCCCCATTCCCGCAACATTTATTTCCAAATGTACTACATCATTGATGTAAGGGACACATCCCTCCCCAACCAATTCTGTTTACGTTTCACAACCTACCTCATCTCTCTTTCTTTTCTACTTGCCTGTCTCTACTTTTGCTGTCTGCCTCTCACTTTCTCACACTAAGCTAACATACCCATTGCAGGTTGTGTTTTTCTTGCCATCTTTGTGGGATTTCTACATGCATATTTATTTAAGAAAATAGTGAAATTTACCATATTTTCGACAGGGTTCGACAGTTATCTGTTTTTGACATCTACCGTTATGAAGGGCATCTGATTAGTGTGTGATGGAAGGGTATTTTAGGAAATCTGACAGATGATTCCAACCCGAACGCCCCTTAAACCAAGTGTTGACGACGAAATGGTGACATGGATTCAGAACATCACTGGAACACGTACTTGAATGTTCTGTCCATCCCCAGGTTAGCACTGTGTCTGAACTGATCTGGGGTTGACTCATGTGGCTGTGCTCTATACAGGAAGCCTACTTCCGCTACATGGCAGAGAATCCCACGGCTGGTCTCACAGCGGAGGATGAGGATGAGAACGTGGACTACGACAGTGACGGGAACCCCATTGCCCCCGTCGCTAAGAAGATCATCATGCCTCTTCCCCCCATGGACCACTCTGAGGTAGCGGCACCTTGCCGGCCCCCATCGAACCCGGGTCGTCCTCTTAGTCCCTAGTGTTGTTACACCTCTGGTCTCGCCTTTCTGTCGTCCCCCCGATAGATTGATTACCCTCCTTTCGAGAGGAACTTCTACACCGAGCACGAGGAGCTTCTCAGCCTGACGGGCACCGATGTGTTGGAGCTGAGGCACAAACTCAACCTGCGCGTGAGTGTCTGAATCGGGCCGAACCCCGTCTACGGAACCCCGGCCCTTAGGAGAATCAACCGGGCCGTGTGATCCTGTTGTCTCTCAAACTGCCTGTGTTCTTTGTTCTTTGTGATGGGTGTCGGCAGGTGTCTGGGGCGGCGCCTCCTAAACCCTCCACCAGCTTTGCCCACTTTGGGTTTGACGAACAGCTGATGCACATCATACGCAAGTCGGAGTACACCCAGCCAACTCCTATCCAGTGCCAGGTACCTACGCTAATTCTGGTTACATTTCCTACTGACTGGATCCCTGTTTGATTGGACCTTCCGTACATGCCTTTCATGATAGTGCAGGTCGACCGCCCTGTCCAGTTGCACGTTATCGAAGTGATCCATTAAAACGCACAGCTCTTGAGTTAAAAGTCAAAAAGTTGAGTAGGAAACAACAAAGAGGTCTGTAGACAAGTCATACTACTGATAAGTCCATACCAAAGGAGGCCAGCCATGACAATTTCATGCATGTGAATCTCCTTAATGTTTTGGCAATCGGGTCCACAAAAGTACATGGCTCTCTGATCACTGGCACCCTAACCTGACGGGTTTGGAAGGTTTTGTTCTAATCTGAACTGTTTCAGGCAGTCATTGAATGTCTTATTTTTGACTTTGACCATTAGTTTAGCACCATCTGGACCACGGCCTGAGGCCATCCTTTCTTCCCCACGTGTCCTGTAGGGTGTGCCTATTGCCCTGAGTGGACGTGACATGATCGGAATTGCAAAGACCGGGAGTGGCAAGACGGCGGCCTTCATTTGGCCCATGCTAGTTCACATCATGGACCAGAAGGAGCTGGAGCCTGGGGAGGGGCCCATCGCAGTCATCGTGTGCCCCACCAGGGAGCTCTGTCAGCAGGTAAGCACCCGTGTGATACGGGCTGGAGAAAACGGGTGGGTTCATGACGAAATGAGAGCTCTGACCCGGTTCCTGTGCTCGTCAGATCCACGCGGAGTGCAAGCGCTTCGGGAAAGCGTACTCGCTGCGCTCGGTGGCCGTGTACGGCGGCGGCAGTATGTGGGAGCAGGCCAAGGCCCTTCAGGAGGGCGCGGAGATCGTGGTGTGCACCCCGGTAAGAGCTCCGGGTGACCACCGACATGTTCAGGCTTCCGGCTGCGGGAGGAGGAGAAGGAGGAGAAGTTCACGGTGCCGTTTGTTTCCTCTCGCAGGGCCGTCTGATCGACCACGTGAAAAAGAAGGCCACCTCTCTGCAGAGGGTGACCTACCTGGTGTTTGACGAGGCGGATCGGATGTTTGATATGGGATTTGGTAAATTTGGCGCCGCTTTCTTTTGTATTTCCAGTTGTATACGGATTTATACCCATTCAATGTTATTTTGCTTGGCTTTTTTTCAGAGTATCAAGTGAGATCCGTTGCCAGCCATGTCCGGCCCGATCGACAAAGTGAGTGTGTTTGTGGTTACGTACGTTAGATCAGACAAACCCAACTTGTGACATTAACTTCCCTCTTTGTGTAGCCTGCAGGGAGGGGGCGGGGGGTTGGGCCCTGCTGGACTCTGATAGGTCCAGACACTTGTGCTGCCCCTCTGTTTACCCCTCTGTTGCCCCTGTGTTTACCCCTCTGTTTACCCCTCTGTTGCCCCTCTGTTTACCCCTCTGTTGCCCCTGTGTTTACCCCTCTGTTTACCCCTCTGTTGCCCCTGTTGTTTTCCATGGCCCCCCTCCCGTCTCTCCGCTCTTCTCTGTGTGTGTGTGTGTGTGTGTGTGTTAAAACATACATGTTAAAGCTCTCCCCTGTCCTTCTAGCTCTTTTGTTCAGCGCCACCTTCCGTAAAAAGATTGAGAGGCTGGCCAGAGACATTCTGATGGACCCCATCCGAGTGGTGCAAGGAGACATCGGAGAGGTGACCTCCTGTGGCTCTCCGCACAGCAGCACTTCTACATTGCCTTTTGTATACCAGGGTTCTGGAGTTTAGTCGTCCTCGCTTAGAAAGACCAAACTCCGACCTGTTGCTCTTTGAACCCCCCCCCCCCAGGCCAATGAAGACGTGACCCAGGTGGTGGAGATCATGCCCAGCGGCGTGGAGAAGTGGGGCTGGCTGACCCGGCGCCTGGTAGAGTTCACCTCCTCCGGCTCTGTGCTCATCTTCGTCACCAAGAAGGCCAACAGCGAGGAGCTGGCCACCAACCTGATCCAGGAGGGCCACAGCCTGGGCCTGCTGCACGGAGACATGGACCAGAGCGAGAGGAACAAGGTCATCGCCGACTTCAAGAAGAAGAGCCTTCCCGTGCTGGTGGCCACGGACGTGGCAGGTGAGGGGATGACGGGCGAGGGCTTTGCATGGGGCAGGGACATCGGCACCGGCGTTCTGACCCAGTACCCTGGACATCTGTGGATTTAGTGTAGATTTGAAAGGGAATGAGTGTCGTGGACGAAATATACAAATGGTATGTTCACACGAATGCAGCTGCTGACAGACAATGCGCAGATCCTAGTGAATATTGGACAGTGGGAATGTCATTTCCTGTTTCTGGTATCCCATTCTTTATCCAATACCACGATGTGAACCCAACAGCGTGTTCCGCGAAGTATAACGCCTCTGTGTCATTCTAGAACTTTCTTTGTCATTTCCCTCCTAGCCCGCGGTCTGGATATCCCTTCAATCCGCACTGTGGTGAACTACGACGTGGCTCGTGACATAGACACACACACGCACCGAATTGGCCGAACAGGTCGTGCTGGGGAAAAGGGTGTTGCCTACACCCTGCTCACCAATAAAGACACCTCATTTGCTGGGGACCTTGTGCGTAACCTGGAGGGAGCCAATCAGGGTGTCTCAAAAGAATTGATGGACTTAGCAATGCAGGTAAGCCTTTCTACATGAGCCCGACTTCACTTTAAGGAAGCCTGTGGACATTATGTTTTTGTATGACCTTTCTCAGAATCCCTGGTTCAGGAAGTCCCGCTTCAAGGGCGGCCAAGGAAAGAAATTAAACATCGGAGGAGGGGGTCTGGGTTACAGAGAGCGGCCCGGCTTGGGAGCGGAAAGTTCTGTGAGTTGGACGGGCTTGTTTCTTTTTAACAGACTTGTTATTTGACCCTTTGGGTTGGGGCATGGGATGCTCATTGGGTTGACTTGGGGATGTTTCTCCCCCCAGGAGCGTGGTAGCAGCGGTTCTATCTTTGCTCACTATGAGGGCTACAGCAAGCCTTCTACTGGGGCCATGGGAGACCGCATGTCTGCCATGAAGTCAGCCTTCCAGGTAGATAGTTTATTATTATTATTATTATTTTGTGCACATTCTCTACCTATTTCTGCTGAACGGTCCCATTTCAACAGCTGTCTCTCTTCTCCCAGTCCCAGTACAAGAACCACTTTGTTGCAGCATCCGGCACAGTTCCTAAACTCAACACCAAGTCCAGTAGCTCTTCAGGCTGGACCAGCGCTGGCAGTCTGAGCTCCATCCCCACCGGGGCTCCTGAGGGCCCCGACCGGCCCCGTGGCCCCTCCTCTGTGTCCATGGCTCCTCCAGCAGCCCTCAGCATGGGCACCAAGATGGCAGGCTTCACCCGGGCTGGCTCGTTGAGCAGCGTCTCAGAAGGCCAGGCCGGTGTTGCCCAGGGTTACTCGGCCCCCGCCCCTCCTCCTCCCAGGGACGGGCCCCGTGACAGACACGGCGACGACCGAGGTCGCTATGCCGAGGGTCACCATCGCGACAGGAGTGAGCGGAGCGAGCGTCACAGCGGCGGGGAGCGGGACCGCCACGCGGACCGAGACCGCTACGGGGACAAGGATCGCCATGGCGGCAGCAGTCGCCACGGCGATAGTCGGAACGGAGACGGAAGCAGAAGGGACCGGGAGCGGGACGATTGGAGGGGTGACCGGGAGGGTGGAGACAGGGCTGAGGGGCGAGGGGACCGGGAGGGTGGAGACAGGGCTGAGGGACGGGGGGCCTGGGAGGGTGGAGACAGGGCTGAGGGGCGAGGGGACCGGGAGGGTGGAGACAGGGCTGAGGGGCGGGGGGACCGGGAGGGTGGAGACAGGGCTGAGGGGCGGGGGGAAAAGGCGGAAGACAGCTTTGCAGTCCCGGATCCACCAAAACGCAAAAAGAGCAGGTGGGACAACTGAGGGACACGACGACAAGAACAAAGCCCTGGGAAGCAAGCAACTTACTGTTAGAAGAGCATGCCTGGCCTGGAGAGACAGCTGGTGGGTTCAGCAGAGGCTGACACATGCACAGCATTAGGGGGAATCTGTGAGCCAACCCTAGTGGATGGTTTAAATGTGAAAAACAAAGTTTGTCCTGCGTTGGTGGGGGATTGACAGGCGTGTGATTATCCTCTTGTCTGAAGCTTTCTGCAGATTTTGATGGAGTTCATCTCGTGTCAGACCTGTGCATGCAGACCGCTTCAATAAATCTACTGTCCATTTTCCCTCAACCAAAGTTCACATCTCAGTCTTTTCAGGTCAAATGGGAAAGTGGAGAAGTCCTAATGCCATAGAAACACCTGAGTTGAACCTGTGTTGGTTGTTGTGTTGTTAGGCCCTTTGTTACTGGACATGCTGCCCTCATGTCAAATCTGGTCTTGACTTGAGCATCCCCCTCCAAGCCCTAATGGACATTTACTTTGTTTATTTGTCTTTGTGTATTATTTCCTCACGTTGCTGACCGATCGTTGGCTGACAGGTCTTGTTTTTGTAAGTGTACTACTTGCTGTGAGTCTTCGTGTTGTGAGAAAGTACAACTCTGCATCCTGTGTTCATCTTTACTGAAGTGCCTTCTCAGTGGCGCTGACGTGTTCTGTCTTCTGAAAGTGGAGTCAAAAGGCTACAAGTTTTCATCAACAGGTGGTTATGTTTTGATTTGAACGAATAATCCCTAAGTAAGTTTTGATGCTTTATGTTCGGCTAAAATCTCTTCTTTTTTTTGTGTAATTTGTCATTAGCAGTGCTATAGCTGTATTCTTGCATTGTGTACTTGGCATCAACTGGTACTAGAGTTCTGAGCAGATCAATAATGAGCCTCAGTTTAATTTGCCCTTTTACAAGTTGGGATTTGCAAGTAAAAACGGAATGCACATAGACCCTTAAAAATTCTAAGCATTTACAAGTCTTGATTGTTGTAATCTGCCTCTGTCTTGTAAATGACTAAGCATGACAATACCAGTGGTGTTCAGTTATCTTTCTATTACTCACATGACATAACATGGCTTTAGGACATCAATGGAAATTAATTATTTTGTTTCTTTTCATTCAATCCCTGGCACGTTTGCTCCTGGGTGTACATGTAACTTCCTTTGGGTTGAGACTTTCAAATGTACCTGTATCTACACCATGGTCTAGTCTTCTTGTAATAAACTTGTGATTTTTAGTCCTGTCTTTGTGTGTTTTGTTGTCACCTTAACTGAACTCAGAGTGCATCTATGTGCTGTAGTTTTTCTCACACAGGTTTGTTTTTTTGACCATGTGAAAAAGAAGTCAGTCTCCCCGAAGGGAATGACGCATGCTGTTTGATGAGTTGGTTTTCTTGTCATTCATTAGATATTTTTTCAGATTATCAGAAATTATATATATATATTAGTGCTGGGGGAGTTAACTCGTTAATCTTTGAGATTAATTGAAACGTTTAACACGGTAAAATAATTTAATGCAATTAACGCAGCACCTTTTTTTTGTTCGTGATGGGATGTTTGGATCTACAGACAAAAATCTTTGAATCTCATTCCGCCAAGTGAAATAATATTTTATTTAGTCCTTTCGTTCATTCTTCCGGGGGCTGTGTGTCCGACGTTTAATATGTAATGCTGAATACGTCCATTGCAAACAATTCCTATTCCGAATGTATAACTCTTCATGCATCTAGAAATTACAGTAGACTGGCTACAGAAAAGACAGCTTGACTGGGTCATCGGTAAAGTCTTTCATTTATTGTCACGTTACAGTTGCGCACTGTAGCTCCATGGAATTGAGCAAATTGAGCTCAAATGTACTGAACATAAGACAGTAAAAACTTAACTGAAATATTTTTTACCAAAAAAATAAAAGCAAGGTTAACAGAAAATATTTTATTGTATACAAATTCGAAATTTAATCGTATGAAAAAAAATATTCAAACGTGTTGAAAGTGTATGCTTAACTCAATAAATTGATTTTTGCGTTCTATCTTAACTTATCTGATGTTTAGAATATAAAGTTACCTATTCTGTTGTTTTTTTGGCTGTTTACCAGATGTTGTAAATTTCTGTTTAAAAAATACTTAATTGTGTTTATTGCTTTATTTTTGGGATTCCACCACATGTAAAATTTGTCACAGCAAATTATGCGATTAATTAATTACGATTCCCACAACTAATATATATATTATATACTGCTCCAAAAAATTAAGAGAACATGTAATCATCACAACTTCAGGGATATCAATCTGTCCAGATAGGAAGCATGAGCGATTGTGAATCATTGTCACCAAAACAGGTGACAATGATTACCAGCAGCCCAATTAGGTTGCACAGGGAGTCCAGCTCCTCCAGGATGGCACAAGATTTTGATATTTAATATATTTACTTAATCGTTACCCGATGTGTGATTTAGGTGTTCCCTATTTTTGAGCAGTGTATATAGCCTTAGGACAACAAATAGCGTAGTGGTTAGAGCATTCCTTCCTCACTGGAAGGCCTGTGGGCCTTTGGCGGACCCTGGTGGCCTTCAGTGCAGGGTGCAGGTTTGAATTCCCAGAAAGACTAAGTGAAAATGCTTTGATATGTACAAAGCACTCAACCTTCACGGTTGTTGTAGGTGGCTAAGGATAAATGTCTGCTAAGTGACTACTTTCATTAACTGAGAATCAGGCAGGTTGGTGGGGCTTCTAACTCCAACTGATTCCATATAACAAGGTATTATAATATATTTGTTTATTATATTAATGTGTGGTGAACAGAATTAACAACACCTGCATCATTCAACACAGTTGCTTTGTAAGAAGTTGTTAAAGTTCAAAGTTGTCCATTGTTATGTATATGAAATCTGACCTAATGCTTTATGTTTTGGCCACAGATGACAGGAGTTCCCAGGGGCCATGGCCCAGTAACAAGGGTTTCACCTGCGTACATGGAAACCAAAACCTTTTGAGTAGAACCTTTGGGTAAATCCAGTATAGTAAAACACACCTCGCAATTTAGTCTGACCAATGCAATAACATTTGGATTTTAGGCCACAGGATAAATCTAAAATACCCAGTCTAGCACAGAAACGGTCACCAGAGTTCACTTTGAGGGGTATCTCATTTGCAACACTTGTGTTTACAGAGAAAGTGAAGTCAGACTGTGGCGATCAGGTAATTGATAAGGTATTTTATGTTCAGTCGAGTATCTGTAAAATAATTGTTTTACCTGTTTATAATCAATTTTGTATCCATTCCTTTATTTGTATATATTTGCATAAAATAAGTGAAAATGGGAACCAATACCATTTCAGTTGAGGGAGGAGAGATAGGGGGTGGGACTGGAACCAATAGTGTGCAACATCCTGCTGATAAAATGCACCCAAAAAACGACTCTTAAAAAACGAGAGGAGGGGTGAGAGCCAAGAGGAGGTAACTCGCCGGGTCTGACTGTATATGAAAAAATAATCTAAGCTGAGATCGGGGAAACAAATAAGCAAGCATTCTGCCAAAGCATATTAGGCACTGAACTGAATTTCTATTCACAACGCTGACACGAGAACACAGATGGTAAGTGGCTCGTCTATCTCTGTTTTCTTGTACAGAGATGGCTAGCTAGCTAGCGACAGCAAGCCACATACCCTATCTTCCCCCTCCCTCCTTTTGTGATGAGGTTGATGTGTTCTCCGAGCTAGTTAGCTAGCTTGATGGTTGGTTGCTACTAGTCATCCTACTGAAATATGATGGGTATTGTCAGATATTTCTCCTAGTTGTTGTATTTAAATATGTCAAAAACCTGCATTGTGATAAAACCCTGTTTTAATGCATTGGTGTATCAACTTGACATTTTCTATTAGTCCTTTGTTGAACGCTAATTAATCATTCCGGCTATTAATTTGGCATTTTGTTGCTCTACGTAGCAGTTTATACAAAAATTGCTTGTTTGGATAGGTAGCTGATTTATATGTATTCTTTATAAAATAAATAGCAAAATAGTTTCCGTTAAGTTGGCGTAGCCGCTCTCACGCTGTATGCCTTTGCACTGGTTCGGGATTTGTTGTGTGTGAATATATCCCGAACCAGTAGGCATTAGAGGCAATATTTATTTGTATCGCCTCTTATAAGTTATGCACAACAAGTTAACTGTCATTGTTTAGTATAGAAAAACAGCGAATATGGTTGCATGTACAGTAATAGAACTGCAAGGCAACGCGCTGATTGCATCATTGCCATCTTATTCTGTGTTGGAGATCTTTAAAACACTCAGCCTGTCATACTCAATCGACCAGTTGAAATTATATGATTTGACCTCTTGTGACCACACACACATCAGTGGTTATTTATCCGGCAGATTCTTGACAATAGCAGCATGGCCAAGCACAAGCAGAGTGTGGGCAAAGTGTTTTATTCACCTTCTATTCATGTAGGTCTAGATCACTTAAGGGTGTAGAGCAGGGGTAGGCAAAAGTTAAAACATACATTACATATGTACAGTAGATCCCATATAAGGTGTAAATAGTTAAAATTCTGACTCAGATGTATAAGAATGGGCTGGTGAGTTGGTTTTTTAATTCCCCCCAAAATAATTTTATTATATTCCGTGGGCCGGATGGGACAGCCTCGCGGGCCGCATTTGGCCCCTTGGGCCGTAGTTTGCCCACCCCTGGTGTAGAGTATATTTTAAACAACTGCAGGTTTGCCAAAACGGTTCTCCTCTTAATTTAATACCCCTCATCTCCATTATTACAACTGTTTCACATTTACAGTTTTTGCCTATTTGTGGGGACAGACTAGGGATTCAATGGTATGCTTGTCTATAATTTTGTCCGAGTCTTTGCTGAGGGTTGTCAACAGATTTCAGTCACTGGCGGGCTTTTGTGCAACAAGCTTCTGTTGTATGTTTAACTTTGGGTTAGTTTGGGAAGTGGGTTTCTCTGGATACATTGATCACACCAACGCTGCCTAGTTCATTTCTATTAACACCTCAGCTGCAATGGGAATTGCACTGACATGTTGCTTTAAACCAGGGGTCTCCAAACCGTTCCACGGAGGGCCGAGTGTCTGCAGGTTTTCACTCTCACCTTGTACTTGATTGATTAATTATGTCACTGATTGGTTAGGTCTACCCTCATCTCGTTATTGAGGTCTGAACCTGGAACCAATTTACAGGAAAAAACGAAAACCTGCAGACACTCGGCCGGCCCTCTGTGGAACGGTTTGGAGACCCCTGCTTTAAACCATTCCATTACACAGCCTTGATGCACCTTTGGGCAACACCTGTTATCAAAACACAAAAAAGAATGCTTTTGTGCATGCCAGAATGGACATGTGTAGGGGAGGGCTTGTCCAAACAAAACATGTTTCATTGCTGGCAGGCTAAACTGCCCAACTTCTGTTTTACAACCTACTCATTTTTCATGACGGCAACACTCAAGCTTTCTGTGGTTTTACCCCAAACTGGTTGGCCCCCCTTGGTGTTAGATAAAGTGAACACATGGAGATAGTTGCCTAGATGTTGCAATCCTGTTGATGACAATGCGTTTCTACTAGTTTCTAGGTAGGAATTGCCAAATGGGTTGGTACTTTTGTAAAGGTGCCGGTTGGTCAAGGCTGGGTGAGAACACCCATCTTGGGTTAGTGATTTGGACCATACAGACTAAAGTGTCATTATGAGGCTGTCCAAAGCTGCCATGCTTGTAATAGGGATTTTGGGCAATGTTGCAGGTCACATGTTGCTTTTCAAAACTGAATGTAACCACTTCACCGCAACTCCATTTAATGTCTGTTCTGTAGAGCACTTTTTATAATGGACTTAAGTTAAATATGATGAATAGTTACTAGTAATGATATCATAGTTGGAGAAAGAAACATGACAAATAATCCAATAAGCATTTATTTTAATGCTCCGGTAGTAAAAAAGATAATTAATTTACACAATTTTGCCTAGATAAGTCACATTTAGGATTTCCAACCAAACTTTTTAGCTACTGATATTGATATAGCTACTGACTGTCTGGTTCCTCTCTAGGTTTTCTGCATTTATGGAGTTATCCTAGTCACTGGCATCAATTGTTGTTGCTTGCTCATTTGGGTTTCTTGCAAGTAAAAGCATGTAGAGCAAGTTCAATAACCCATTTTCATATTTCTAGAGCAATTTCTTAGCTCCGATTGTCTGTGAGCAAATGCCTACTTCATACCTACAGCCTTGTTTCGCTGAGCAAATGCCTACTTAATGCCTACAGCCTTGTTTCGCTGAGGAAATGCCAACCACTTCTTACATCTTGGAGGCAGAGACTCTGCAGACTTATCTAATTGTTTGTCTCCTATCTCTATTGCACTGCTCAACAGGGCAGATATTGTTTTGTGCAGTTGTTGGCAAATCTACTGTCTTGTGAAATTCCAATGATTTGCATACATTTTAGTTGACGGGATGGAGCATGTTATTTTAAATTCCTGTCCCTCAGCACGCTTTGGTTGGGCAACTTTTGTTCTCAGTGTGATAACACCATATTTCTGACCCTGAGGCCTCTTTCTGGATCCCTACGTGCTAAAGTCAACAGAGCCTCCAGGTTTACAATGCACACAAACGTCACAGGCACCTTAATCTGTTGTTCAGCTCTTGTCTTCTGCTAATTCACTTTTAGGTAAAACAAATGGCTACCTTTCTGCGAAGGTTCTGGGTTCAAATCCAATTTTCAAGGTCAACAGCCGCCTGACCATCCATCTAGAATAAAACGTAAAGTAATTTGGGTTGTGATTAGTGTTAATGTGTGACTATGGGAGGTCAGTGTTGTTGGAGCCGTTTTAATGGAGTGGTCATGTGACGGTTGTTCCTCTTTTAATGCCCCGTTTATTAATGTTGTTTATGCAATTCTGAATCTGAGGTATGAAAACGGAAACCATTCAGCCACCCCTAGTCCATGTTCTTTTAACTATGATGCTTTTTCAGGCCTTTGATCTAGACAGCTTTCACTTCTGTGATTATAGCTTTATAGCTTGTCTCCGTCACTAGTCGTATCTAACCTCTCACACCACTGCCTCAGGAAATGGTTCCCCCAGCAGTGTGGGAGTGTAGACTTGTCAGCTGATTGAACGTCCTTCAGCATGCATTTGTACTACAGAACAGTCTGTACAGTATTCTCTACCAGAGACATTTGGGTTAAACAATTAAAGGCAAATGACCAAAACCACCCACTCTCGGTTTCTGCTCTAGTACCATGTTCCTCTGTGAGAATATGTCTTATACCCATTTAGTCGAAGGCTGTCAGGACTCGCACCAGATACGCTTCCGAAACGTTCGACTCTCACTGCGTTGCCCTGAAATCCCAAGGACAAGACCCTTTAGGGTTGGCCCAGGTGGTTGGATGGTACATTTATAAAAAGGGGAAGAAAAAGAAAAGCTGAGCAGCTGCAAATTTTTTCACCAGACTGGTCTTGAGGCAGGTGCAAATCAAGCAATCGATTTTGTGTGCTGTGAAAGAACTGTGTTGCATTATTAGGTATGATCGGCATATTGACTATTACATTTCTTTCATGTACTGTATATGTTTTTAAATTGACCCTAAATGTCTCATACATCCAGTTTATTTTATGAATGTGTTATTGTTTTTGGACTGGAAAGACCTGCAAGAGCATTTTGTTGGAAGTGCTTTAGGTTGTCATCCAAGCTGGTTGTACACAAATGTCCTGAGGTCCTGGTGCTCCAGGTTAAATGACTAGTCTGCATATGGAAAGTTTGCTGTATGAACAGTGTCGCGGATGAACTCTGACGACAAATTCCGCGTGCATGCTAGTTAAGTTCATCATTGTTTCTAACAGTAACTGAATGCCCCATTAGCCTACGTTTTGCTTTATAGCAAACCACTACCATAAATGTCTGTAGGAGTCATCAAATTTCATTAACGGGAAGTGCACCTGATAAGGTGGTGTGTCTTTCCCAGACCAATGCTAAATCCTTGTGTCATTGACTAGAGGCATAAAGAGGCTAGTCCAGCCTGGCTTGCTTTCCCGGTTTTACAATGTTTATTTTCCATCCCTTTTTGTTTCATCTAGAGGATCAGTTTTATCTGTTCTATAAATACGTGCAGGACACCGATGTTAATGGGAGCTGACTGGTGGTTGTCCACAACGTGGTCCAGAGTTACCATGTGTGCTGTAGCGCAACAGTCTGATTGCTGGTTGCCACACAGCCTGGGCTGAAGTGTTCTGAAAGTCAACTCAATTCAACAGCGCAATGCCTCTCCACTAAATCTACTCCACGGTAACATTGATGTCGCCTGACTTTTAATATTCCTGGTGGTTGATATAACCTTTCACGAATGTTTGGATTACATAAGCGGATAACCGCATAACCATTGAATTGTTTGACAGTGTACTAGTTTGTGTTGGACGTCTCCTTGATCTGTTTTTAACCGAAGATCAATTTCGCCTCAAGTTGAAATGGATGCATTCCTGTGCAAGTAGGTACTTGATGCTCCAAAGGATCCCCTCTATTTTCCACTTAGGATGAACTAGCTTTCAGCTTAGTTTCTCCACATGGTCCTGGCCTCCCCTGGTTAACGCCCTCTCCCACGTCTCCCTGCTTTTGTTGGGGTGTTTCGAGCTCTGGTGGAAGGGGGCTTTGGGCTTTGAGATGAGGGGCTCCTCAGCAGAGTCTCGAGCTGACTGTGGGCACAGCAGTATGAAACTGCTTTTAGCTACGTGATCTCCTGCGGCCTACCTGTTGTGCCGTCTCTTCCACTTAATGACATCCGTGGCGTGAGGCTGAATTTGAACGTTGCTTAAAGTAGGATACAGATGTAGCACGATTGGGATGCAGTGACGTGCTCTTTGCTTTTTGCGGCAGACTTTTCAAACTGATCTAAATGGTTCAAACCGGTGGATTGGGCAAGCCTGTATGTAATGGACTCTTTCAAAGCACTAAGGTTTGAGCCCAGTCAGCGCACCATTTAAGGAGATGTTTGGTTGGTGAACTCCGACCGCCCTGTGGTTGTCTTTATCCACCGTAATCAGCCTGTGTTCTAATCCCAGCGGGGGGGAGGGGGGGGGCAGTTCGCTGCACCCAAAGACAGGCTCCTTGACAGGGGATCCAGAGACAGGATATGCCTGTATCATCACTGCTTCCTGTCACCATGTCAGCTCGGCTGTGGCTGTCTGTGCTGTGGCTTATGTACATATAAGGCAAAAGACGGATGGCACCAGCCCTGTAGAAAGCCTGCCACTGACTTATAATCCAATCCAGTTTCAGTTCAGTGGCAGTTTTGGCTCACAGACCTAACCTGGACAACCCAACCTTGTTGTGCATTGATTGCTGTGCTGCAAGATGGAAACCGATTCCCGTCTTGATGCAATTTTACATTTTCACGGCTTTCCCAATTTGTTTTCCCTTGCATAAGCTGGTCGTAGTTACAGGTTTATGACTCTTTGGTGCATCTTTACCTTTCATCAGTGAAGGATGTTAAGGTAGACTTTAAGCCGGACAGGCTGTTCTTCCTTCACTGGTACAAACTTCGGAGTGCGGTTGCTCTATTGCTGCAACAGGAAAAGGGTTTGTCATGGCGTGCTAATGGCCCTGCAGCCAAGCGTTCAGCGTGACCGCGCTGGACCGTTCACGCCACCCTGGACCACACAAGGGCCCGTCCACAAGGAGCGCCAGCCTGATGGCATCGACAGGAAGCAGCAGAGCCTGCATGAGCCCATCATTCCTAACCCGTTTCCTCCGGTGCTCGCAGAGTGAGGCCGCGCCCCTCCGCTCACTGTCGTTACCAAGGGTTACTGTGAGATGAGGCCATAGTAACTGAGAAGCTAACAACAGCTTATTTGATTAGTAATGTCAATTTAATGGAATGCAAATTGGATTCCGAAACATTCTGTCGGCCTTCGACTTCGATCCCTGTTTGTTGAGCATGTGGCAGCTGTAATCTCCTGTGTGCACATGCTAGATGATGTGCAATAGGGTTTGGGGAGCTTTCCTTTGACCCGAATGTCTGCAATTTGCAAAGTGTAACATAATTGAATAAGTGGCTGATGGGTTTCGCCCTAAACCACTTGTAACCGCTGAACATGATCTCATCCAGGTTAATGGAGTTCCTATCTCTTTCTCTTTGTGTGTGTCAGTCATTTCACAAAGGTGGAGGCCTTTATGAAAGGCTTTGTGGGTGGGCCTCCGCCCTCCCAACCTCTATCCCCAATCCCCTTATGTAACAGCTGGGGCTTTAAAGGGACGTCAGCAGTGGACTTTTCCCCCGAGCAATCCTGCCTGCACATAAGCTGACATGGCAATTTTAGAATCAAAATAATATGCTGTTTAGCAGACACTGTTTAAAATGGACCTGGTCTGGTCCATACGCATTACAGCTGACTGAGGCAAAATGTTGGTTTAGACCAGGGGTCTCAAACCGGTTCCACGGAGGGCCGAGTGTCAGCAGGTTTGTCTCACCTTGTCTCACTCTCACCTTGTACTTGATTGATTAATTATGTCACTGATTGGTTAGGTCTACCCTCATCTGGTTATTTAGGTCTGAACCTGGAACCAATTTACAGGAAAAAACTAAAACCTGCAGACACTCGGCCCTCCGTGGAACCGGTTTGGAGACCCCTGGTTTAGACTCCAACACGACTGGCCGGGTTTATTCATGATGACATGAACTGTGACAAAGCGTGGGTGTCTGCATCGGCCAGGCATGTCTGCTAATTGTCTCCCTAACGAGGTCTACCTGTTAGTTCTGCTTCAGGGCATGGCTGTCACAGTGAACAGACTACTGAAGGCCAAAGGTGAAGGGTCAACTGCAGTTCTACACCTGGTAGTTAGGAGATGGGTGGGACTGACTGCTGAGACTTACAGTAGTTGCCTTTTGACCTTATGCCTGTCTTCCATGTGGACATAATTTTATTGCTTAGTTACCATAAAAGGAACTGAAAGGCATCGTTTTTGCAGACTAGTGTCTGCCTGGTTTTGAGACACGAAGGCCCAGCAGTAATTTGTTCCTATGTTCTGGGCTAACGTGCAGTTGTTTTGGATATAGATGAGCGTTCATCTCTGTAGAGTCAAGGTAAAGCAGGAACTCAGTGGATGTCTGTGTATTGCAGCCTAGGGCTTCAGGACAACGAGATTAGAGAAATTAGCCGGGGGCTGAGGCCTCATTGCATAAGACTGGCTACGGAGTTGGAATAAACCCAAATGGCCTTTTAGTTCTACAGACTGGCTACGGAGTCTGGAGAGATGTGAATGGGCATGAGTTTATGCCAGTTCACACTAACTGGGCTATGTGGGATATGTGAACAGTTGTTGAGAGTTACAATTCTGTGTGGTGTGTTAGTAGTGACCCTGTACTGTGTGTGTTCTATGTACCTGCTCAGGCAGAAGGTGGCTGATCTGCTCCCCAGGGAGTTACATTACACAGACTGATGGAAGTGGCGGGAGGAAGGGAACAGGAAAAGGAAGTGACTGAGATGAAAGGGGGATCTTATGAGCAGAACGTTGAAGGTGTTGAGACAGGCTGTGAATAGCTAACTAGGTGTTTTAAAAGTAACCTACCTTCCATTATTACTTTTTTTTGCTGTAATGTTGCGGTTGTTTAGCTGTTTTGATAATGTGTCCTTATGTCTGTTATTGCTGCCCCATAAATGTACTAAGGTTTAATCCTCTTTTTATTGTAGGACAACAGAAACGGCCCTGACGATAAACCTGTCCAGCGCTCCAAAGTAAATATAACTCTATTTTCTGTCTGTGTGTCCTTTTTCCAACCCTGCACGCCATTGTCCTTACATCTCTGTTCCTCCATTTCTGGCTTGTCTGCAAGGTCCTAAAATTAACCATGGCTAAATGCCGGTAGATTTTGGTAGCGGTTGGTAGTATGTTTGTTGGCTGCAATGTGCAAATGTTTTAGTGCTTCCAAAAAGCTGTCTGAAATCAAGTAGGAGTATCTGCCAGTTGTGATTTATAGCACACAGTCTGGCACATCTGCATAGTATCGGTGCCTTGGTGTCATAGCTTGACTAGAAATTCACAATTTTATCCAGCTGCTTAGCCATTAGCCACAGACTGTACACTGGTAGTCTAGTGGTAACTGGAGAACCGAAAACATATTTAAAATCTCAAGTGTGTGTTGTCCTTGTTTCGTGGCTTTTGACATTATTTAGTTTCACGTTTCTTGTGATTTGTTAGCAACCAGGTCAGATTACCACACTAGTCAGATTTTAAAAAAGTGGAACAGGAAGGAGTATCCCCCTCAGACGTGTGCCCTTCTGACCACGTCCTGCCCTTCTGACCACGTCCTCCTGCCCCGTGCCCTTCTGACCACTTCCTCCTGCCCCGTGCCCTTCTGACCACGTCCTGCCTTTCTGACCACGTCCTCCTGCCCCGTGCCCTTCTGACCACGTCCTCCTGCCCCGTGACCTTCTGACCACGTCCTCCTGTCCGGTCCCTCTGACCGTGACCTGCCTCTGCGAGCAAGTAGCAATGATTTATGGATTTAATCACCACATGGTAGGTTTTTTTGTTGATTTGTGTGTGTTTGTAGTCCTTCAGTTTTAAAACTCAGAAGGAGGTGTGCTCGTCATGTGACAAGGCAGTCTACCCCATGGAGAGATTGGTGGCCAACAACCTGATCTTCCACTCAACCTGCTTTTGCTGCAAGCACTGCAACACCAAACTCAGGTAGGGCGGCACAAGCAAGGGAATGATAACAAACTACAATGCCATTAAGATCACAAACAAATTGCATGTTTTGAAATATTAGTTAATTATTTTTTATGATATTTATTGGTTTTGGTTTGAGCTCATGAAAACCTGCATACTTCGGAGTTTATTTGACATACCTACCATTTATATTTAATTCATTTTTCTGAAGCTCATCAGACAAGGGGTCTACAATTGTGATCCTCTATTAAAATGATATTGCATTGAAAAGGGTGCAAATCATTTATTCAATTCAAAATAGTACAACCCCGTTTCCAGAAACTTTGGGACGCTGTGTAAAATGTAAATAAAAGCAGAATGCAAAGATGTGCAAATCGTTTATCCCTCTACAGAGCCATGCTGTTGTAATAAGGGCTGCAAATAACAACTATTTTGATAATTGATTAATCTGAGTAACACTTTGATAAAAAAGTGTTTTATTTAAAATAAATGTAAGTTCAGTGTTTTCTTTTTTTCTTCTATTACAGAGACTTAATTTAAACAACCATAGGCAGTATTTATAAAACAAATATAAACGTGCATAATCTAAATTTCTAGACTTTTGAAAATGTTGGGAATGTTGATTTATTTTTACTGCTAATCGTCCTGCAAGTAGCATGGGGAAAGAGCTAATTAGTGTAACTCCGAAGTGGTTGAACAACAGCAACTTAGCTTCGTGGTTAAATCTGTTGAGGCGAAAGAAACAAAGCTGACTGCTTTTTGCAAGACGTTTTTCAAAAGTGACACAATAGGAAGTACATTTGTGGAATCCCATATGAAGAGTGAGAAATGCAAAAACAACCGAAATACTGCGAAAAGCCTCCAACAAACGCCTGGTATTTATCAGTTCTGTTGGTTGTATCACAGATGACTGTCCCAAGTACAGCCAGTTACTGTATTGTTAGCAGTTGGCTTGCTGGGTACATCAGTCAAATTAGTGTGATTGTGTTTAATTTTGATGGGGTGTTGTGGAAATGTTCTTGAATTTAATTTGAACTGGTTTTCAAAGCAACATATCAGAAAAATGGCACAGAACTAGAAAACATGCATTCAGTATTCAATTGAATACCTTAGTTATGGCTTATGTACGTTCTCCAACCAATCCACAACTTCCAATGTGTTTGTGTGAACAACTGCTGGTACCTAATTTAAGTGAATGTCACATTTCAAACAGTTAAATTTTTTTAAACACCTGTAGATATCATTTCTATTCACATGGCATTTTTGTTGAGAAACACTTCAAAAATCTTTTTTTAAAGATTTTTGATGATAACAATAATGCAAATAATAATATTTAATATTCAAGGCAATTGGCCTACATCTTATTTGATGGGGGGCATTAAGGGACCTGAAAAACGGCTAGGGGGGCGCCGGCCCAAAATATTTTGAGAAACACTGCTCTAAATTCTAAAGATATTATGAGACCACTAATCTCGAACTTAAATTTTACTTTCAGAAATGTTATTCTTAAATTTTTGCACTATTTGCCTGCACAGTCTTTCAGAGTGGTGAACTCCTCCCCGTCCTCACTTCTGACAGACCCATTCGCTTTGGCATTATCTTTTAATACCCAATCATGTTACTGACATGTTTCCAATTGACCTAATTACTTGTGATATTCCACCAGGATTTTGGCATTACGTTTTGTTGCCTCTGTACCTACTTTTTTTTAACATGTTGCTGGCATCAAAATGGGCATATTTTTCAAGAAACAGTGTCAGTTTCAACATTTTGACAGGTTGTTTTTGTACTATTTTCTATTGATTATTACGTTTAAATGTTTTGCACGTCATTGAACTCTGTTTTTATATCATATTTTACGCTGTGTCCCAACTGGAAACAAGGTTGTAAAATATATTGTGGTCTAACGACAATACTGAGGAGGTTAGAAATAATCCGGGGGAAATACTTCCTATCTTTGCACACACACACACACATGTGCAAACCAAACGTAATCCTTTTTGTTTTGCTCACCACCCCGTCCCATATCTCCAGCCTAGGCACATATGCTGCCCTATCTGGGGAATTCTACTGCAAGCCCCACTTCCAGCAGCTCTTCAAGAGCAAAGGCAACTATGACGAGGGCTTTGGCCGCAAGCAGCACAAGGAGCTTTGGACCGCCAAGGAGGGAGAGGACATGACAAAGACTGCATAACCACACCTGCCAATGTTCCACACACTTCTGTCAGACTCGCCCTGAACCCTCCTCACGTCGTCCTACTGAAAGTGTCATATCAGGGGTTTGTTAAATGTTCCTGTGTGCTCTTCCATGGGACGAACACGCACACCCACTATACAACTGGCCCGACGCACACCTCCGTTTGAAATATTTATCCTTTATTCATTTAATTTAGTTCATATCATTTATTTTTAAAGAAACAAATAGATTTTTAAATCCTCTTGGACATGTTTGTTGATTGTGACCAAACCGCTCTTCACAAATCGCTGGTATGTTTTTTTTTTTTTATATAATCTGAGCAATTTGCACCCAGGCGTGAGGCCCCAGTATGCTCAGGTGAACATGCGTTCAGAGAAGCTACTCCCAGCTGTAGAGCATACTCTCAGGTCAACCATATTGAGCTCTGTTTATTTTCAAATTCTATCTTAGCAAAGTTAGTATAGTTTTGTGACCTCTCAGTTCCACACGTTCAGTTACATACAATACCAGTTAAAAAACGTGTGCTCTCTACCTTGGTGGTACGAGAGGAGGCCATTTTGTGAGTTGGTCAAGGTTTACATTTTGCAAAGCAAACAGGGTACAATGTATTGTAAAATGGTCATTCACTCTCTTTAGGTTTTGGTAAAAAATTCTCATTTGAACTAAGGGTTCAGTTTTGCATGTTTGTCCTATTTTAATATCCTGGGACTTTTACCTCTGGTTTGTACTGCCCTCCTGTGTTCTGGATGATAATTATTTAAAAAAAAAAAACAACGGCTGTTTCATTGGCTCATAGTCTCTTCTTGCAGCTCTTTGTGTATTTGATGGGTTTGGCTGACGTTACCTGATAATTTGCTCTCACATGCAGAGGTTTGACTTTTTCAAAGTGTATCATGAATTTGTTTAAATCTGCAGCAGTGTTTAGTGAAGGTATGGCCCTGTTCTGTCCATATTATGTTCACGAGACAAGATTACCTCAGATTGACTGGGAAACGATCAAGAACAACCATTTTTTTTTTTTTTTCCATGTCCTAGTGGCTTTATCTAAACTGCCTAAAATGGTTGCCAGGGTCCAGTTTTTTTAAATTTCAGGAAGTCTTCTATTTGATTTGGATTGTCTACATACAACTCACAAATCATTTAAATTGATGGGGACTCATGTTCATTTTACTTTCATTTAATCGGAATAGATCACCTTTAAAAACAAACTAGCATATTATGGGGGTTGTTTGTTTTGTGAGTAAAGTTCAGGCTTAGTGCCCTGATACTGGTTTGCTTCCACTGGTGGGAGCATAGATGAGAAATAGAATTTGGCTTGAATTTGCATGAGATGTCTGAATTATTTGCTGTACCGGAAGCATGTTTTCGGTATCTGGTTGAGGATTCGGGTGGGCTAGCTCTTCGACCCACCAAATTTGGCATAAATGGTTAATTTCTTTGGTAGGGTAATAAACTATAGTCACAGCTAACTCGACTAACCCTATATGAAATTGCTTGAGGTCCAATTTGATTAGTCCCTGACTCTCGGATTATCCCCTTTTTAATTTGAGAAAGACTGATCAATTACTTTACTCATTTTGTGGCCTTTTATTATTATTTAATTTAACACCCGGTAAAATGTATTGACAGGATTTTGTTGTCCTAGTCTAAATATTTGTCCGACCCTCATGACCATTTCAGTTAGTACATTAATGTAAGATGACTAGGTGGCACAAACTAACAACCCAGTGGTGTTTATGCATAGATTTGACTCAATGACGTACCTAGCCGATAAGTCAATACTTAAAAGGCTATCAATCTTTAAGTAACGTTAAGATCATGCATTTCGAAGTTTACCAAATTCATATGTACAAGCCATGGATGCCAGACACAGGCTTGTTGGGAATAACTTCATGTATCTGGATTAAGCATTCATGGCCCAGCTTTCTTGGCTGTCGCATTCCAATGTGTAAACAAAAAAATCTGTAGAAATGTAGGACAATTAGGATTACCATATATTTTTCTCACCCTATGACAAAATCTTTTTTTTTTTATTATGAAAATGCAAGGAATTGCACACTTTCCCACAGGTCAAAGATTTGTTTGTACACTGTCTTCAGGAAGGGGGCCGGTAATATGGTTTGGTGGGATCTCTCCAAACAAATCTCACCCAAAATACGTCTTAGAGGTTTATAGCAACAGCATTCGATCAACAACGAGCGACATACATAAGCACTTAATAAAACTTACATAGAACTCCTCACTTAAGCAAACAAACGAAATTTTTCCAGTTATTTTATTCATTCTCACTGAAGAATGAGACTAAAGCCATTTCATTGAGTCAATTGGATAGTATCCAGTGCCGCGTTACACTTGACTGACACTTGAATGACACAATGTATTTTTTGTGATGGAAAGTTTACTGTGAATTAGCCTAGGGCATGCCATGGGCAGCATAGACATAAACTGCGGAAAGTGGAACATTTCAACTTTTAGTAAAGCCTTAGAAATACATGGCTAAAAACCAGAGCCCCTAACCTTATTGCTTTTTTAATCAAATGTTTTTCTGAGCTCCCATACCTTTCTACCTGTTCCAGCCTACACTCTATGAACGAGAGCCTTCTGTTTGTGTTCCACTTGGTTACAATTTTGGATAGAGTGGAGTTTACTCAGCCAGCAGTTAATTTAACTACTCATCTTCTCTCTCCTGAACAGTTTTCAATCTCTTTATTTAAATGTCTAAATTTGTAAGGTTTTCTATTTGCCTTTTTTATTTTAAAAGGGTTCTCGAGACCACCCAGAATGCACCATAATTTTAAATAATCTATCAAAATGACACTGTTTCCATATTGTTATGTGTGTGCAGTGCGCCAAGGTACAACTGCATTATCCTGTGAATTAACTGTCTTTATAAAGAGAAACAAATAAAAATAAAAGGTACACTTTTACACACTGGTGCCACATGGCTCAGGTGTATGAGAGTGGTGTGACTGTATGTGTTCTGTGAGTAATGTTAAGTGCAAAATTGTATGTAGACTTTACATTTATTTTTCAATGCAGGTGTTTCTTGTCAAAATGTAAATGTTTGCATTTAAAAATGTATTCTATATAACTTGACATGTGGAAGGTGGCCTTACAGCAAAAATACGTTTTGGCTGTGTTACTTTTCTTTCACCTCTACTCCTTTCTTTTTGGTCATTAGCCTACTCAAGTAAAATTGTGTTGTAGAAAAACATGATTAGAAATAATGTGATTTCCCCACACACACACACACACAATCAAGTGTATTCTGTTTGATTTTCTTTCCATAGTTTTTTATTTTAATTTTTTACATGCTTTTGAAAAAATAAACATGCTTGTGTTAACAGAAGTGTAGTTGTTGTCTTTACAAGTTGAAGTCAATGTGCGTTGTCATGTTATTTCGGATCATATTTGTCTTCACATAGTAATTTTGAGTAATAATAGTAATAATGTTTTTTTCTGACAGTGTTTTAAGTTATCTGACAAAGCTCCCATAGGTGAAATTAGAAGGCTTTCGTGTTTTTTGCACCCTACGTCATTAATGTGTGTACATTTATAGATGGTCGCAAGTATGGTTTTGAGCGCGCCATTAATATTGTGCGCGTTACCCTGAGCGAGAAGAAGTCGACTGTCGCGCGCCCCCGAGAAAAGCACGGAATCTTTACTTACTGTAGGCACTTTACCTAAATGGAACACAGATCTTTTATTATGATACACATTTGCCCACGACGAACTACCGCGTTCAGAAAAGAAAATATTGAATCATACAAAGCATTTGGAATATCACATTTTTCTCGTTATGTAGGAAGCGTAGAGGGGTTCCGGTGACGGATTGTTTTTTTTTCCGTCAGGAAATTGGTTGCATTTAAGATTAATTTTACTTTATGTTGGTGAGCATCAGGATCTGAATGTATGGATTATCTTTCCCTCAAGTAATCTGAAGAGTTGGTGCATGTTTATCACTTCTGTTGCACAAAGAAAACGTGTTATACACTTGTGTTGCCTTCGCTGCAAAGCAGGCACGGCGGCGATGGTAAAAGTTCACTTATGCGCAAGATATATTTTCTCGATAAAACCATTCGATCATAACTTGTATTGATGCAAGTATTTTAATTGTGTGTGTGGTCAATGTTTCGAAACGCCTCCTATAATTTTACAGCATTCGACAAAATTAGACTCGAATTCTTTTCGAATAGTTGTCTTCATCTCCTACAGTATCTCCACCATGTTCTTTATTGAATTAAAAACAGTTTACGCGATTTCTTTGTTATTCAGCAATATACTACCGATTTGCACATAATGGATAAATAATGATTATTCTGTATAGAGATGTCACGATACAATAAGTAGATACATCTGGCATAGACCATAGAGGAAAAATCTGCAAACTTAGCAGGAAAAGAGGCCATCAAAATCACGGAAATCGCTTCGTCGTTTTCCTCTGGTGTACAGTTACAAATGGATTTCATTAAGGCAACACGGTTATTGTTACACCTTTTGTGCTAATTTACATTTTTCATGTGGACAAAATGTCATCAAAAAATGTTGATTCCTTTTGATTCGAATAGTTTTGATGACCATTGTTTACTTTTTACATTCCAGGGTGTAATTTAAGCTCTACAATGAAATGCCATGGGATTTTTTTTATACCCTGTTCGTGATCATTGACGCGTTGTGGTCACTTTGTGAACGCAATCTAATCCGTCTAATTTGGAGCAATTTTTCTGTTATTCTCCTTTGGCTTTCGAAACATCCGGATGTGTACAGTGAAGATCTCGATGTGACATCACTGTATTTAGTAGGCCTACTGCTCACTAGAAATTAACTATAGGAAAGTGCGTAACAAACTTTTGTAAAGCAGCGCCGGCACCAGTGCCCCCTCACCTGGGGGGCAACCCCATCATGGCGACCTCATTCCTCAGCATCTCCTTGTGGTTGTATGACTGATGCCACAACAACAAAGACTGGGATTACAATTGAGGATGGAGATGTGAGAAATCGACCTAGTGAGACATTCTACAAAGACCCCTACCACATCACCAGGGCAGCAGAGGTGAGAGGGCATGCATATTCAAGAAACCATATCACTTAATAATTAAAGCATCTACTCTGTATTATTTCTAAATATGGCTATGGGCTCCTACTCCGTATACTTTATGAAATACTCATGATATGTATTTGTGGACAAATGAATAAATATTAATTATTTGTTATTTGATCAGTTATACAGTCTCTGAATGGTGCCTAACTGTTCAGCTACATAATTGCCATGATGATTTTAATCTTAATTGGGGTATTCAAAGAGGCTAAGTACAGCTCTGGGTTACAGTATTTTAGAGGGTTTTCTTGAGTAGCTACTTGTGATTGGTCTGACCCCTGCAATCTCAAGCGTGGTTGTTCAACTGAGGACATGACTGTCATTCCAGCTGGGAGTTGCCACAGTGAAAAGGCCTTAATCGCAACATAGCAAAAAAAAAATACAAAAATAATGAAGAAAACCAGTAGCCACTGTGAATCACACAAATTGGAGTTTTGGATGATACCATTAGCGACTTGTTTCAGGCTTTTCTTTCTGTTTAGTTACAGGAACGACTGCAACAATGACTTGATGTTCACAGCTATGGGGAAGACACAAAGCATTGTGCAACATTATGATTCTGAACTGTCCCATGATCCTCTGCTTCCCTTTCCATTTCTGCTTGAGGTGGCCATGAAATGCATGGCCATAAGTGGACTTTTACTGACATTGCTCGGGTGGCTGATGGGGATCTTTCTTTATTTGTCAGGCTGCGCTCTTGACTTGCCTATAGGCCTCAGTAAAATGTTTCTGGTGAGTTTGTTTGTGAAACCTTGCTGTGCAGCAGTTGAGTCACTTCAACCAAGAACACTTGAGCCTGTTAAACATAGAGAGACATGAGGCCCAGGGCTGGGAGGCATCGAGTCCAGATGCACTACCATTCTGAGACGGGACAAGAACCGTGGCTGGGAAAAACTGCCTTAGACTAAACACCTCAAAAACAGGCCAAGAGTAGGGGGGGAGGAAAATCCATGTAAATCCGGCAGGTCCTGGAAATGCGATACAAGGAAAATAAAGCGGGCACAGCTGACTGGCCTGGCAGTGTGTTACCTCTCTTTTTGCAGAATTCCCCACATTCCTCAGGGAAGGTAATTAAAATCAGGAGAGCAAGGCAGCAGAACAACACACATAGAGGGCAGTGAATGGATAACAGACAGACCTGGGCTGCTCATTGGGCAGACATCACTTCCTGGTTACTGTCCAGAGGGGAAGAGGCCCGATCATGGAACTGTGACATCACTTCCTGGTTACTGTCCAGAGGGGATGTCATGGAAGAGGCCCGATCGTGGAGCCATGACATCACTTCATGGTTGCGGTCCAGAGGGGATGTCATGGAAGAGGCCCAAACGTGGAGCTCAAGTGTAACACTAGAAGCGCTACTGGTCAGATGGTGAAAGGTTGGCTTGTCCTAAAGCTATCGGCGACCCCAGGATTTAACCCCATGTTTTCATAGGAGGAGGCTAGGCCGGGGGGTGGCAGGCTGTTGTTTTGGAGGTTCAGAGGGTAGAAGCATTTAGTGTGTCTCATGGGTAATGAGAATGTGAATGTGGCAAGCGGGTCAACCAGGAACCAGCGCAGTAACACTTGGGCATCCGGAGAAAGACATGCTTAGCATTCCACTGATTATTAACCATAGTGCTATTGAATGATTCAGGTGCTACTGTTGTCGCCAATTTCATATGTACCTTCCCGTTTCTGCTGATGGGCAGTCAACTTACAGCTTCACCATCTCTCTCCTGTTGTTTGAGGCTTGGGCTCCCTCCTCACAGCTTCACCTCCTCTTACTCATGTTGTGTGAGGCCTAGCAACTCCATCCTCACACCGTCACCTCCTCCCACTCATGTTGTGTGAGGCCTAGCACCTCCCCCCTCACAGCTTCACCTCCTCTTACTCATGTTGTCTGAGGCCTAGCCCCTCCCCCCTCACAGCTTCACCTCCTCTTACTCATGTTGTCTGAGGCCTAGCACCTCCCCCCTCACAGCTTCACCTCCTCTCCCTCTTATCATCTGAGGCCTGGCATTTGGCCCAGGAACAGTAGTGTGTTCTGCATCTACACACCTGTTACATTCCACTTTAGGCCTTTCAGGTCAAAATAATGACGCCATTTATTTGTCTAATTGTTTTCCATTCAAGTAGGCATCCAGTAAGCCTGGAACTGTGATTATATCTTTACAATAACACAAGGAACTTTAGAATAACACCATAATATGTTTGGAGTAACTTGATCACATTAGGATTATATTCACTGTAAAGCTGAGTAACAGTGTGATCTCACCCCTGGGCAAAGTGGCCACCCTGCTAGCTGACATAAGCTGTTGCGACTTCCAGGCCGTCAGGTTGTGTTATGGTCTGTTTGAGTTGAGGAAGAAGGATTGTAATGTAATGTCATGGGTAATCTTATTAGAAAGGATCAGCAGTCATCTGAAACACCCTTACCTCACATAGCCAGTATTGTCTGAGCTCTATTGCATGTTATAATAATATGGTAATAATCATCCTAGACAATATCGACATCCATAGTGTATAAAACTATAATGTTTTAAAGGCCTTTGTTCCTACAATGTTATTACAATTTAATAAGACAACGTTTTTTTCTGTTAATACTAATACAGTGCTTTCGAAAAGTATTCAGACCCCGTCACATTCTCCACATTTTCTTGTGTTATAGACATACGTTTTTTCGATTACATATATATTCTTCTCCCAATTTTAACCTGTCACCCCATAATGACAAAGCTGAGTGTGCCAAGGTGACATTAAATAAAAAAATGTAATATCTCATGTACATACGTATTCAGGTTATAAAAATGGGTAAATAATTGAAAATTGTAGCTACCAACACTCTTTCTACGTTGGCCACCTGGCCAAACTAAGTAACCGACCAATAAGGGCCTTGGTTGAAGAGGACCCAATGGCCACTCTAAAAGCGCTTCAGATTTTATTTACGCAAATGTTAAAACCTGCCAGACGGAACCCCATCTCTGCAGCATCAATCAGGCCTTTTTGTTAGAGTGGCAAGTCTCCTGAATGAAAGGCATATGACATGCTGCCTGAAGGACTCTCAGAACATGAGGAATAAAATGCTATGGACAATTGAGAACAAGTCAAACTATTAGGCCTAAATGCCGAGCACTACGCCTGGCAAAAACAAGGTTCATCATTATCATTATGGGATATTATGGGTAGATTGAACAAAAACATGTTTTCATTTATTATAAATTAAGTCACTGACACAACAAAACGAGGAGAAATTGAAAGGGTATTTTGGGCCTAGTGATTTTTGTCCAGTCCACTTAAGATGAAAAGTATACATACATTTGAATTTACCTATACTTACCTATGAAAGCACGTATATGCAAAGCATGTTAATGTCAACTGAATTAAAGTCATGAAGTAGTATTAGTGTTTATACTTTTTGGGATTCCAGACTATCTTTGTCCTAGATAGAATCGCCTGCACTAAAGGAAATACCAGAGTTGTTAGTCCATTTCAAACTTCACTACTTGATACACACTGCTTAGTATTTTAACTTGTGGGGGGAAAGGAAATTGGATATGTATACCTGGCACAACTCTGTCATCATATTAAACATAATATTGCCCTCTAAACATTAACACTGGAGTTATGACATTGTTGAGTAAGTGTTTTATGGCTCATGAGGTCTGGGAAGCTGGCAAACCTTTTAAATTACAGAATATTCACTGTTTGTATACGGTTCTTGCCAGATCTGTCCGTGCCAGTGCAGCTGAAGTTATAGACCTTTTCAAATTTCATTTTTTCTAATATACAAAGCAACCTCTTTAACGTACACCCACACACACAAAACTCCAGTGCCTTTTAAATAGCCATTTTCTCAGATCAGCTAGGGCATGTCTCAGAAAAGTAGTGTTATGGTGTTAAGTTTTGCCTGGAAGGAGCCCGGCATAAGAAATAGATTTTACTTTAACAGAGTTGACAAGGTATTGTATACAAACATTCTCCATACATCCTCTCATTACATTTTAAATAGATTGGTAAATAAATGTTGACCATTTAAGAATTCATGATGGCAGCTCACCTTATACAACCCAATTTTAAAAAGTTGGGATGCTGCATAAAATGCAAATGAAAACAGAATGCAATGATTTGCAAATAATATATCCCTGTGTTTAATCTGAAATAGTACAAAGTCAACATGACAGGCACTTCCTCTCTTCTGAGACCATGTTACTTATGTTTACGTATTAGTTCTTTCTCTGCAGAGTGAGGAATCTACAGAGCAGAAGATCCCCTCAGGCTGTTAATGGGTGGCCCTGTACAGTGAGGAATCTACAGACCAGAAGATCCCCTCAGGCTGTTAATGGGTGACACTGTACAGTGAGGAATCTACAGATCAGAAGACCTCTAAAGGCATTTCTCTAAGACAGCGCTCACACACACATCATCAAAATGAGTGAGTTCCTTGTGTTGATGATAAAAATGCTGGACTGCGAATGTTTGAAACCCTCAGAGTGTTCTTCAAACTGTGAAGGCCCATTTATCTGAAAACACTGCCTGAGTCGTGCGAGTTTAACTGGTTCTCAAGACATTGGCCTTGCCGCTGGGTGAAGGATTGGTTTTCAGTGATATAGAGACCTGGCTCTGGTTCTCTACCCTGGTCTGCTGCTTTGTGATGTCTGTCCAAACAACACAAGGGGAATAGTTTCCCTTGGTGAGCTAACACAGCCAAGGCAGAGATCAAACATGGGAACAGGAATATCAGAAAACACTGCAGTCCATCCTCTCACTGGCTTCATTACCCTGCAGTTAGCTGAACACTCTCAAAATGGGTTTATTTAATAACCATTCACTAATTGTCTGTGTATGCCTAGAATAGGGGATTTAAGGGATATGGGACAGCTGTGGCTACAGGCACACACACACCCTCACATGTACACATTCCTATTGTCTTATGGTTGTCTTTCACCAACCTTTCGCCACCACAGATGAACGGCAAGCTCTCCACTCCATAATGAAGGACCTGGTGGCCCTCCAGATGAGTAGACGCCAGCCGGTTCCGTCTTACGACACGGGCAAACCAAAGACACTCCCTAACCACGCCCCTCTTACCACCAAGAGACAGGTAGACCGTCTCCCACCCCACACAGTCGTTTGTTGTCATCATTCCGGCCGGTGCCCTGTGACCTCCCATCACTACTTTTGACTGGGCCTCTGATCTTTCCCGCTCAGGACGATGTCAGGATAAAGTTTGAGTTCAGTGGCGAGAGGAGGTGAGTGGGTTTTTTCTTGTAAAACGTTTTTGTGTCTTTGTGTGTGCCTGTTTTATCATGTCTTTGTCTGTGTGAAGAGCATGGTCAGCTTGGCTCCAACACTGCAGATCTCCAGCCAGACTGGTATGTGAAGAGGAGAATGGAAAGGGAAAGGACTGTGGTTAAGCTGTGGCTGCCAGCTGAAACCACAGCTATGCTAGGTGTACCTACAGGAATCTGCACTGGAAACTGGAAACTGAAGATTTTTGGAAAGCTGTGCGCGCTGTAGATATAAAGAGGGTGCATTCCTTTTTCTGTTTACTGGTACATTTTACCGTCTATTTGTCTCCATATTTTGTATTTGTTTAGAATACTGATGTTTGGGCGGCCTGTGCAGTTTGAGGAAATCCAGCAGAAGGTCAAGACCGTTTTTGGTCAACAGCTCGACTTGCACTATATGAACAATGAGGTAGAGATTATCTAATTTCCTCTTATCACCTAGACACACTGTCTTGACGCACCCCAATCGACATACACCTAGCCACACCCCTTCAGACATACACATAGCCATGCCCCTTTCAGACATACACCTAGTCACGCCCCTTTCAGCCATACACCCCGCCACGCCCCTTCTAGACATACACCTAGCCACGACCTCTCAGACATACAGCAAAGGCCAAACATTTTGAAATTGTCACAAGTATTGGTTTACACAAAGTTTGCTGCTGCAGTGTTTTTAGATATTTTTGTCAGATATTGCCATGTTATACTGAGGTATAATTACAAACATTTTATAAGTGGCAAAGGCTATTATTGACAATTACATTAAGTACACGCAAAGACTCAATACCCTTCTTTTTCAAGACCTCTGCAATTCGCCATGGCGTCCAATTTCTGGGCCACATCTTGACTGATGGCTTCCCATTCTTGCATAGTCAATGCTTGGAGTTTGTGGGGTTTTAGTTTGTCCACCCGCCTCTTGAGGATTTAAAACAAGTTCTCAAAGGAATTAAGGTCAGGGGAGTTTCCTGGCCATGGACCCAAGATGTCAATGTGCTCCATCATGCTGGAAAGGCTATGTTTGTCACCAACTTTTCTTGGATGGTTGGGTGAAGTTGCTCTCTGATGATGTTTTGGTACCATTCTTTATGTATGGTTGTATTCATGGTGTGCAAAATTGTAAGCGAGCCCACTCTTGGCTGAGAAGCAACCCCACACATGAATGGTCTCAGGATGCTTTACTGTTGGCATGAGGCAGAGTGATGGTGGCCCTCACCATTTCTTCTACGGACAAGTACTTTTCCGGCTGCCCCAAACAATCGGAAAGAGGATTGATCAGAGAAAAGGACTTTAACCCAGACCTCAGCAGTCTAATCGCTGTTCCTTTTTCAGAATATCAGTCTTTCCTTATGTTTTTCTTGGACGAACAATTATTTCAAGCCCCACCCTCTTTTTAAAGTTTCAAGTCTGTTATTCTAACTCAATAAGCATGACAGAGTGATCTTCAGACTTGTCCTTGTCAACACTCTCACCTGTGTTAATGAGAGGTTTACTGACATGATGTCAGCTGGTCCTTTTTTTGGCAGGTCTTTAATGCAGTGGACATTTTTTGTGGGGGATTCATTTCATTTTCATGGCAAAGAGGGACTTTGCAATTAATTGCAAATCATCTGATCAGTCTTCATGACATTCTGGATTATATGCAAATTACCATCATAAAATCTGATGCAGCAGACTTTGTGACAATTTTGTCATTCTCAAACCTTTTGGCCACAGCTGTACACCTAAACACACCACACCAGACATACACCTAGACACCCCCCCTCGGATATAACGCCGGAAACAACCACTCAGACTTACACCTAGCCACACTCTCTCAGACATAAAACTAGACACATCCCATCAGACATACACTTTGACACACCCCCTCAGATATAAACCTTGACACACAATCTAAGACAAACACCTAGACACACCCTCACTGACTTGAACATGTAGACATAATCAATTAGATATATACAACTAGACACTAAACTCAGACATCTAGAAACACTTTCTCAGACATACAAGTAGACACACCCAATCAGACAAACACCTAGACACACTCTCTCAGACATAAATCTAGACACACACCTTCTTAGACTTAAATGTTGACACATCTTCTTAGACATACACCTAAACCCTCTCAAACATTACCCTAGACACCCTTTTTAGACATACACTTAGCCACACCTCCTTAAATAAAGTCCAAGACACACTGTGTCAGACAGACACCTACAGTGGGGAGAACAAGTATTTTATACACTGCAGGTTTTCCTACTTACAAAGCATGTAGAGGTCTGTAATTTTTATCATAGGTACTCTTAGGTACAACTGTGAGAAACGGAATCAAAAAAAAAAAATCTGAAAATCACATTGTATGATTTTTTAGTAATTCATTAGCATTTTATTGCATGACATAAGTATTTGATCACCTACCAACCAGTAGGAATTGCGGGTCTCACAGACCTGTTAGGTTTTCTTTAAGAAGCCCTCCTGTTCTCCACTCATTACCTGTATTAACTGCCCCTGTTTGAACTCGTTACATGTAGAAAAGACACCTGTTCACTCACTCAATCAAACAGACTCCAACCTCTCCACAATGGCCAAGACCAGAGAGCTGTGTAAAGACATCAGGGATAAAATTGTAGACCTGCACAAAGCTGGGACGGGCTACAGGACAATAGGCAAGTAGCTTGGTGAGAAGGCAACAACTGTTGGCGCAATTATTAGAAAATGGAAGAAGTTCAAGATGACGGTCAACCAACCTTGGTCTGCGTCTCCATGCAAGATCTCACCTCGTGAGGCATCAATGATCATGAGGAAGGTGAGGGATCAGCCCAGAACTACACGGCAGGACCTGGTCAATGATCTGAAGAGAGCTGGGACCACAGATTGGGACCACAGTCTCAAAGAAAACCATTAGTAACACACTACTAATTTTAATCCGTCATGGATTAAAACTCTGCAGCGCACGCAAGGTCCCCCTGCTCAACCCAGCGCATGTCCAGGCCCGTATGAAGTTTGCCAATGACCATCTGGATGATCCAGAGGACCAATGGTAGAAGGTCATGTGGTCTGATGAGACAAAAATAGAGCTTTTTGGTCTAAACTCCACTTGTCGTGTTTGGAGGAAGAAGAAGGATGAGTACAACCCCAAGAACACCATCTCAACCGTGAAGCATGGAGGTGGAAACCTCATTCTTTGGGGATGCTTTTCTGCAAAGGGGACAGGACGACTGCACCGCATTGAGGGGAGGATGGATGGGGCCATGTATCGCAAGATCTTGGCCAACAACCTCCTTCCCTCAGTAAGGTGAAGATGGGTCGTGGCTGGGTCTTCCAGCATGACAACGACCCGAAACACACAGCCAGGGCAACTAAGGAGTGGCTCCGTAAGAAGCATCTCAAGGTCCTGGAGTGGCCTAGCCAATCTCCAGACCTGAAGCCCATAGGGAATCTTTGGAGGGAGCTGTAAGTCCGTATTGCCCAGCGACAGCCCCGAAACCTGAAGGATCTGGAGAAGGTCTGTATGGAGGAGTGGGCCAAAAATCCCTGCTGCAGTGTGTGCAAACGTATTATCTCTGTAATTGCAAACAAAGGTTTTTGTACCAAATATTACATTCTGCTTTTCTGATGTATCAAATACTTATGTCATGCAATAAAATGTTAATGAATTACTTATTCATACGATGTGATTTTCTGGATTTTTGTGTGTGTACCTATGATAAAAATTACAGACCTCTACATGCTTTGTAAGTAGGAAAACCTGCAAAATCGGCAGTGTATCAAATACTTCTCCCCACTGTATATACATCCTATCAGAAACATAGACACCTCCCCCAGGCTTACACAGAGACACACCCCACACACCTGGAGATATCCTGTCAGACATGCAACCTGACACACCCCCTCAGACATAAAACTAGACACCTCTTCTTAGACATACACCTAGACACACCCCCTCAGACAAACACCCAAAAATACACTAACACACACACACAGGGACAGTTTCTTAATTTTGTTCCAAATCCTAAGACACAGTGGACATTTTTCAGATGTTGCTCTGTGTGTGGGTTGATTAATCTTTGTGTGTATTCAGTTGTCCATCCCTCTGCGTGGTCAGGATGACCTGGACAAGGCCATTGATCTTCTGGACCGTAGCTCCAAAATTAAGAGCATCAAGATCTTGCTGCTGACACCAGAGCAGAGCAACGTGAGACAAACACACACACGCCAACACTACTGCGCTTGCTATCATGTTATTATCATCATATTTTCTAGGCTTATGCTGTGTTTTGAATCATAGGTTTTGTCATACAGGTTTTTGAGACATTCAGGGTTTTAAGTCATACAGGGTTTTAAGTTATACAGGGTTTTAAGTTGATCTATGGGATCCTCAGTGTAATTGGAACCAGCAAACTGACCAAAACCTTATCTCACCCTTCCCCCAGGCCTCCCCGTCGCCCTGTCTGTCTCCCTCCCCCCACCACACGGTGGCTAAGCAGGTGAGGATCAAAGCCTCCCAGTCTACAGGGGATGTCAGCACAGTGTACCAGCCCTCCGAGCCTAGGGGGCGCCACCTCTCCACCAGTGAGTATGAACAGCAACTTCAACTCATACAGTAGCTTATACGGTGTCCTATTTCCTTTCAACATCCTTGTTCTCTTTCTCTATCTTAAACGTGTCTTTCTTACACAAGAAAGGGAAGGGTGGCATTGCTCAATATGTAGAGACAGTAATGTTGTCTTTTGTCTGACTAGGTTTTTGGGTGGCTCTAATGTCTTGCACTGTTTTGTGGTTGATATTTTCCTAGATTTCTCTCTGAGCTTCTCACTCAATCTCTCTCACTTTCTCACCAGCGCTTCTCCTTTCTCTTAACCTTGTTCACTCATTCACTCGCTCTCCCTCTCTGCCACTCTCCCTCTCCACCCCTTTCTCAATTTCCCTCTCTGTCCCACTTTCTGTCTTTCTCTCCCACACTCTCTCTATCGTTCTTTCCCTCTCCCTCTGGCTGATGTTGTTTCTCTGGCTTCCCCTGTTTGCAGTACGTCCTCTTCCTTTTCCTGTTCACCATCACTTGCTGCTCTACAATGGCCCGCTGGCCGCAAGCCAATCGGTTTTGGAGACAGTATTAGCATTGGCAGGGCCAATGGCTTAGTTTACAAACTCTGGCTTTTTGGGAAAAACAGGGTTTGACAAAAATGACAGTTGCGTTATTCATCATTGAGAGTTTCTTTCTCCCGTTCATTTGTATCTGTTTTGTAGTTGGAGAGACATCTCAGGGTCATTAAGGGCTGGTCCTAGAAAATGTATTTGTACAGGAACTAATTGTACTCAGAAGTAACGATTACCGGCACAGAGCAACATAACTGAAGCAACACTCATAAGCATAGGTGTCACATTAAGCATGGTTCTGTGGTCGTCTCTCAGGGGCAAGGGCCCAGAGGTTTCAGGGTTAACTAACCACAATGGGCAAGGTCGTGCTCACACCAGTCTCATTATGGTCTGAGTCATGTTCAGCTGGAGGGGGGGGGGGGCAGTCGCTGTGCCACTCTTCCTCACAGCCCTTTCTGTCCCAGGCTCTCAGAACACAGGCCGGAGCTCCCCTCCCCCTGGCTATGTCCCTGAGTGCCAGCAGAGGATCGCCAGGCAGGGCTCCTATACCAGCATCAACAGTGAGGGAGAATTTATCCCCGAGAGCGACCAGTGTGTGAGTCATCACACTATATCCACACACACACATACACACACACAAACTCATACATTGCCTTGCATAAGTATTCACCCCACTTGGACTTTTCTACATTTTGTCATGGTATAACCACAGATTTGAATGTATTTCATTGCGATTTTATGTAATAGTGAGGGGAAATATTACATGGATTTCTAAATGATTTAGAAATAATAATCTGAAAAGTGTTTTGGTCGCACCAGATCTTTGTTAGGGGTTTCACCCTTTACTGTTACAAGTCACATAAATATGGTCCACCTGTCTGCAATTCAATCTCAGTACAAATACACATGTTCTGTGAAGAGAGCATTACTGAACAAACAGCAGCATGAAGACCAAGGAGCTCAGCAAAGCAGGGAAAGTACAAAGCAGGTTTACAAAGCAGGGTTAGCTTATAAAAATATCCCAAGCTTTGAACATCTCACGGAGCACCATAAAATCCATCATCAGAAAATGAGAAGAATATGGCCAATTAATACCAATGCAAGGCACTGTATTACGTCATGTGAAAAAATGATGAAATTAAATATTTCGTTATTAATTAAGGTTATATGGACTTATCAATATTTGTTTTTATTTCAAACAATATCTATAGATATAGGGGATGTAATTGAACCAAAAAACGATGACATTCTAACCATAATGTAATGTATTCAACAAAAGATTTACAAATATGGCATTTCCTACTGAGGAACAAGTTAGGACACCCAATGCACTAATAGCTGGCATTGGCAAGAATATATACCGTGCTTCCTCTCCCCAGGTGTTGGATCCCTGGAGCAGTGCAGAGAACTCTGTGTCGGGGAGCTGTCAGTCTCTGGACAGCAGCTCCGACAGGTAGGGTCCGCCTCATCTTTACGCAACAGCCCCTGGCTGGGTTATAAAGGATCTGTGTCCCATTAAGGAAACAATCTTCAGCCCTCTACTCAGTCTTTATCTCTCTATTCCACCAGCCCCTCCCTGAGGAAGTCACGCATGCACCGAGCCAAGAGCTACCCCGATAACCGACAGCAGGAGAATGTCTCAGGTACCTACTCTGGTATCACCACACCAGATGTACAGTAGATCCTGGCAACAGAGCCGGATCTAAGGTCCCATAGCAACAGGCCCGAGCCGCAACGCAGCTCCTAGCAACAAAGCCACCATGTAGTCTCCTTAGCAACCAAGCCTCCGATGAAGACTGTATGACTGTGAAAGCGGGGGCTGAATCCTGTTGTAACCCGGACCCTTGCCCTCTCTCTCTCTGCTCTCTCTTTGTGAATTCCTTGCTCCTTGACAGACCGGGAGAACCATGTTTATGATAAAGTGGTGGGGAAAGGAGGAACATACCCCCGGAGGTACCATGTCTCCCTGCATCACAAGGACCATAGTGAAGGTAGGAGCCCTCTCCCAGACCAAACCCAGACCTAACCCAGACCAAACCCAGACCTAGCCTTATCCCAGACCTTACCCTAACCCATACCTGGATCTCCACTCTTTAGGGCTAACACTTATGATATTGATTCCATTGAACATTTAGATCCCAGGGTGCATACACAGGTAGAGAACCGGTGTTGTAGAGACACATTGGTTGACCGGTTTATTAGGTACATCACCCAATTCACAAAAATGGTTTGCTTCTACAGACAGCATGTCATGTGTTATCAGCTTTTTATATAATGTGGGCGGACAGGCATTGAAAACTCAACCAAATATGTAAGTAATGGCTTAACAGTAACATGTTGAATGCTTAGCTAGCAGACTACACTTTATCATAGACCGTGTTAAAGAGGTGAACTTTTGCACTGAAGTTGCATCTCTAACCTTACTTGGCAGATCATTCCACAGCAATGGAGCTCTATGTAAGAAAGCCCTGCCTACAGCTATTTGTTTAGAAATTCTAGGTACAGTTAGAAGGCCTGCATCTTGTGATCTTAGGTTACATGTAGATATATATGACTGGACCAATTCAGCGAGGTAAGTAAGATCAAGGGCATGTATTGTTTTATAGGATAACAATAAATCCTTAAAATCTTCTCTAACAGGCAGTCAGTGTAGAGAGGCTAATACTGTAGTGAAGATTCCAGCAGCTGTGATTAGCACTAATTTACTTTTATTTATTGATACATCAGGGTACTTGGAGAGAAGAGGATTGCAGTAATGTAATCTTGAAGTAACCACACATACGAACTGATATCTTTCAGATTGATAGGGTTTACCAGGTGCATTCCTTCATGGCTACAGTTTATCCTTCATCGCATGGATAGTTCCAACAGCCTAATGCTAATGTCACAAAGCACTAGTTTATTTGAGTAACCCGCACAGTCCCCAGACCTCATCCCACGTGATCATCCTCAGGATGAGATACAGCTTTTTGCAGTCTGTATGTTTTGCCGTCTAATCCGCAGCAACTGCATGATGCGCGTCAGGATAGACCAACATGCAGTCTGTATGTTTTGCCGTCTAATCCGCAGCAACTGCATGATGCGCGTCAGGATAGACCAACATTCCTCTCTGCCCCAAATAATTCTGGTTTTTCTGCAAGCTAAAGCGTGTCCTACCGTGTAACCATCTAGTACTTTACAGTATTGTGTTTGACCCGGGGTCGCCCCCCCGGTTCATCTTGTTGTCCCACGCCCTCAGGTCGCAGGACGTTCCCACGGATACGCCGTCCCCAAGGCAACCTGTTCACCCTGGTGCCCTCGCGGCGCTCCCTCAACGGCAGCGAGGAGAGTCTGGGCAGCTGGCAGCTGGTGGACAAGCAGGGCCGGCTCCGCCCACAGGAGCGCCCTGTTGCCCACAAGTGTGAGTCCCCGCCCCTCCAGGGTACATAATGCATTAAGGGGGCGGGAAAAAGTGAACGGACAAAAACATGAAGTGACTGTTACTTTGGTGGAACTAAATTGTATTACAAATGCAGTGGCAGAGGTCATATTAGGTAGATTACCAGATAGCAGTACATATGTGTCGGCTGTAAAAGAGGTCTGAGAATGAACACTAGCAAAGTTCTAAAGAGACCAAATAGTCAGTGCCCAAATTGCAGGGGCATCTGCTAAATTATGCATTGTGTCAATGGGGACAGTCAAAATATCATGACAGCATACAGCAAGTAAAATAAGTATTGAACACGTCACCATTTTTCTCAGTAAATATATTTTTAAAGGAGCTATTGACATGAACTTTTCACCAGATGTTGGTAACAACCCAAATAATCCATCCGTACAAAGAAACCAAAACAAATAATCTCAGAAATTAAGTTTTGTTAATATATGTAATAATGTGAAATGGCACAGGGAAAAAGTATTGAACACGCTTACTGATATTTATTTAATACTTTGTACAAAAGTCTTTGTTAGTAATGACAGCTTCAAGACGCCACCTGTATGGGGAGAATAGTCGCATGCATTGTTCTGGGGTGATTTTGGCCCATTTTTTCACACAAACATTCTTCAAATCAAGAATCTCTTTCCCATTGCTTAGGGATTCAGGTTTTGTGCTCCTTACACCAAGTCATGTCTCTTTGTGTGTCGTCCTTGTATAGTGGCTTATGAATGGCAACCCCGCCATTATTTCCAGCTTTGTGATGCTCACAGCATACCATTTTCTTTGAGACTCAGTCACAGAGGCGCTGATTCAATTCTGTGGTATTTTTTTGAGGCTCTGCTTTTGAGGTATTGTGGAAATTGTGGAAGTAATGTGAAATGACACATGGAAAAAAGTATTGAACACATGAAGAAAGGGAGGTGCAAAAAGGCATGAAAGCCAAGACAACTGCTGAAATCTATCAGTTAATAAAAAGCAATCCAGTCCCTTGTCGGTGCAAATTAATATTAGCTGGTTCAGTCCCAACTGATGGCCTACAAAAAGGTTGCTTTGCCAAGGTGTCACACAAGACTCATCTCATGATGGGTAAGAGATGTGTCTCAAGACCTTCGCAACCTAATTGTTGCAAAACATAACAATGGCATTGGTTACAGGCCTATTTCTCTTTGAAGAATGGTGCAATATCCCACTACACGCAGTTCAGGACTTGTATGACAACATTCCAAGGAGAGATTAGAGAGGTTCTGAAGGCAAAGGATTGCCCCAACCCTTTACTAGGTCCTTGATATAAATATATTGTCTGCCCCCTGTACATAACACATACATTGTATGTTCATAGATATCGTTATATTATTCTATTATTTCACCCACAGCATTTCATACAAGGAATGTATTGAGTGTGATGAGTGTATACTTAGACGATGGTACACTGTTCTGACAGCCCCCAGTGCTCCTATGACTTGGAGACGGGGCAAGCTGCTGGGCCAAGGAGCTTTTGGGAGGGTCTATCTGTGCTACGACGTGGACACGGGACGGGAACTGGCCGCCAAGCAGGTGGTGTTTGACCCAGACAGCCCCGACACCAGCAAGGTAGGACGCAGTTCCAAACAAAAGATTATCTGCCTCAGAATCAAAGTCTACTGTTCAAAGCCCGGATGCTGTAGTTTATTAAATGCAAACATGCGGACCCGTGGCCCCGAAGGAGGTCTCTATATAACTAGGGAACCAGCATACTGTTCTTTATGATTGTTGCAGAGACGTTTAGGCTGTCGTCTTCATTTTGTAGGAATGCCAGGAATGAGTTAATGTGTTCAGCAAAATTGTTTAAGGTTTGTATAAGCAATTGTTGTGAATGAAATCTCCAGTTCATGTTAGAAGGTTTGAGGCTTACTTTGTTTGACCATTCCACATCGCCAGTTTTATTTTGGGGATCACTAGAACTGTTTGTCTGACAATTCATGTTGGAAAAGAAACCCGAGGCCACTTGATGAACAAACTGAGTTACACAAGTGTTTGTCCACTGTTTTAAATACAACAGGCTGTTTCTATCTGACAGCCTGCCTCCAGGAATCAGATAAACTCATGCTCCGAGTTCCCGGCGCAGTCCCTATATCCAGACTGGGAGGACTAATCTCTAAGAGCCATGAACTTTCAGGAGATCCAAGGGATTTTCTCCCCCCCCCCCCCCTCTCTCTTTAATGCCTTTTCCTGTCTGCCACAGAGAAAACATGCGCTGTCACTTCCTGGATCTGAGTGGAGTAAATGCAGGGGGGCCAGCTTTCCCTTGGCCTCACCCCTTACTCCCCTTTCCATGTGTCTCTCAGTGACTCCCCGCCTCTGGCCCCCCAGCCTGCAGCGGATGTTAATCAGTTGTTGTTGTTTTTATCTACTTAGTAGGTCTTTGTGTCGAGGATACTTTGTGTATATCTCCTATTTCCTGTTCCGCTCTCTCTCTCTGTCTCTATCTCCCCCCCTCCCTACTGTGTCTACCCGACACCCCCCCCTTCCTCCTTTAAAGTTTGCTCTGTGGCTGTATTCTCTGAGGTAAACAGAGGAACTGCTTTTGAGGAACTGGTGTGTTACTTTGTATACTCTGCAGAAAAGGACAGTATGTGATGTGGCCCAATATTTCTTTTTTCTTCACCTGTTTTGTATGAGTCTTTGTACAGTTTATTCATATGTACATTGTTAAATATTGTCGGTAGACATAGACGTTTTGATCTTTCTTTTTTACTCTTGTTTTGTTCTTCGTGTAGTGTAGACTCAACCCGCTCAATCCCCCATTCCTTTCTCCTCTGTAGGAGGTGAGCGCCTTAGAGTGTGAGATCCAGTTGTTAAAGAACCTCCACCACGAACGCATCGTTCAATACTATGGCTGTCTGAGGGACCACATTGAGAAGACCCTCACCATCTTCATGGAGTACATGCCAGGGGTGAGTCGACTCTTCACGCTTTTTCGTGGGGCTGGAGTGGTAGGGGTTAAAGGCTTAGAGGCTATCTGAAGTGTTCCATCCTGGACACGTTCCCAGTCTCTCCTGGAGACAGGAGTGTAAAGCTTGCCCTTCTCTCCTGGAGACAGGAGTGTAAATCTTGCTCTTCTCCCATGGAGACAGGAGTGTAAAGCTTGCGCTTCTCTCCTGGAAATAGGAGTGTAAATCTTGCTCTTCTCTCCTTCGTCTCAGGGTTCAGTCAAAGACCAGCTGAAGGCATACGGGGCGCTGACGGAAAACGTGACCCGGAAGTACACCCGGCAGATCCTGGAGGGCATGTCCTATCTGCATAGTAACATGATCGTTCACCGGGACATAAAAGGTGGTTTTGTCTAACGCCGCCCAGGTCACTTAGAAAAAACAACAGAGTCTTGCTGTCAGCAAGCTACATTTAAAACACAAGGACGGTGGCTGGTCACATTGCATGGTGTCACACTATCATCTCTGCCCAGGTGCCAACATCCTGCGGGATTCAACGGGAAACGTGAAGCTGGGAGATTTTGGCGCAAGCAAGAGGTTGCAGACCATCTGCATGTCTGGCACGGGCATCCGATCTGTCACTGGCACCCCCTACTGGATGAGCCCTGAGGTGATCAGCGGAGAAGGCTATGGAAGGAAAGCAGACGTCTGGTAAGGAGCTTTGGTTTGGGTCTAGAGCTCTGACACCAAGTGCCAGTGAATCTGATCAGCAGGGTTAAGGGGAGTGTGAGTGTATCTTCAGGTCAAGCCTCTCCTATGCGCTCCTATAAGGAGGTTTCTTCTCAGAAAGCAGACGGGGTAGACTGTTGGAATGTGACCGAAGGGAAAATCGCTGTTCTAAAAGGGAAAAAAGGCGCTATATTTAAATGGGGAAAATGTCTATATTTAACAGAGAATGTTGGGAAAGGACTGCCTCACTCCCACGCTCAGGGTTCTGAAACGTGTCCACCTGCTGGCCTCACTAAGTGTAATCTGATTGGGTGGTGTTCTATCAGGCGAGGGGTGTGATTGGCTTGCAGCCAACCAACCGGCCAGCTTGTATGGGGGTTGGGAATGTTCCGACTTCTCAGCTCCCTTGGGGGTGCCAGGCCATGCTGGGAGCATCTATATGGGGTAACATGTCTCTCTCACCCCTCAATTTTTCCTCTCTAGCCCCAGCTCTGCCTGCCTGTCCAAAATGGCCCCTGGTAACCGGACCATTAGCACACTTTGACTCCTTTGTGCCTTCAGTGAAATAAAAGTGACCCTTTTTTTATGTTATAGTGGGGTATTCATGTATTTGTAGGAGCCAATAACCTCTGATATTGTGTGTCCCACTTAGTGGCCTGTTCAGATGTCCTTGGGAGAGATCCCATTAGCTCATGATGACGGTACACATCGGTTTTCTCCTTACCATGTTTCTGACGGTCCTTCTTCACCAGGAGCCTGGGCTGCACCGTGGTGGAGATGCTGACAGAGAAGCCACCCTGGGCGGAGTTCGAGGCCATGGCCGCCATATTTAAGATCGCCACCCAGCCCACCAAACCCCTGCTGCCGTCAAACACCTCGGACCACACCCGCGACTTCATCCAGCATATTTTTGTGGAGGCCAAACACCGGCCTAGTGCTGAGGAGCTGCTCAGACACCCTTTCTCCCAGATCCTCTGCTGAGGGGTTGTTCCAGTGAAGGCCAAGCCTCTGCAGTACGGCTCCCCCTGGTCCCATGGCCTATAGTATACATTTAAACTCTGAACTTGGAGTTTTGAACTCGGGCTGTGAACTCCTTAAGTTCTCGTCCCAAACTAGAACTCCGACAGTAAGACTCATTGGAGATGAGTTATCGTGGATAATAGCACAGTGACATATTTACAAGCCATTGACATCTCATGCAATACACCTCAAAGTTCCCCCACTAGGGAGCGCTGTTTGACTAATCAGTGTTGAGCTTTTTGTTGTGGAGATCTGGACCCACAATCTCAGAACAAACTGATTTCAGCTTTATCTTTGGAGGTCTGTGAGAGGAATAAACACAATTGCACACAAAAACCTAAAAATCTATGTGGATCTGCATTAATGTAGTGGACGGTAAAGGTAAGTAAAAACACTTTACCCAGAAAAAAGTATCACATGTAAAAGGAGTTTAACTGTATTAATCGCAACCGTTGAGCTGAGTTTACACATAATTTTTTACCACTACATTAGTGTGGGTCAGGATGGGATTTGATCTAGCACCGCCACCGAATGTGTCTTTTAAATATGCCAGAGGACCCTCTCCTAAGTTTACATTCTCTAGATGAGCTGTTAGGCAAGAGACCCATGGTAATGAACAGTTTAATATTTTACTTGCAGATAGCTAGAAACGGACACCCACAGCTCAGTGCATCAATATGACTGATAAAACTCTCTGATGCACAACTCAGTTTTATGGACAATGGATTTAATTCCTCGGATCCATCTCTGAACATTTTAATATTTTGACAAAGTGCCTCTTCATGGTCTATCTAATACTTTTGTAGTATTAGTCCCTTATCTGCCATGGTTTCAGTATAACGCAAAGCAAACAGGAAGTTTTACCTTCATATTAGACCATGTGTTGTGTTTGTCTTACATTCCAACCCTCAGCCTCTGAGTATCACAGGCCGGTGTTTTCTGTTGCAGCATGTGCCAAAAGGAATGCTATTCATCATGAAAAATAGTGAGATTGAAGGACATTTACTTTTATTCCGGGACAAATACAATTCTATAGTCATGATTTGAAAGTAAGCTGCAATCTAGTTAGCCAGTAGACTGGCTTTTTACAATTAATGTGTTGACAGAAAATGTATAAATGCTTATTGCCAAACGGTGGAATTCTGCCATTTTTGATTCATTTAAGTCAGATGCACTTTTATGTAAATTAATGTTGGTTTTTGTACACCTCACCAAATTTATTCTGTTTTTATGTGAAATCATTTTCACTTTTATTTATATCCCTGTGTTCATTCATTCCTGATTTGTTTTCTATAAAAATACATAAATATATTTTTTATATATTGACTTTAGACAATTTGAAATCTAATTAAGATGCTTTGAGAACTGTGAGGTATATGATGCCGTTCCTAGTGATAAATTGTGAAAGCAGCTGGTTTTGCAGAAATTACACCATTGAGGTTTATTGTTGAACTTTGGGTGGAAAATGACCTCTGGCTATCCTTTCCTGGTCTCTGCTCCAATATAAGGAATATTCATAGCTACACTGTTAATGTAAAATTATCCCATTGGATTTTTTTTTATTTTCTTTCAAAAAGCCACAACCTTTTATTTAAAAGTTCCACCATATTTGTATGTGAATTCAATTGACTATACTAAAGAAATCTGAGCCTTAACAGATTAGTGTCATTCCCCCTGAATGTGTTTTAGTTAGATTGAGCTGATCAACAGGGTTTGTGATCAGGTAGATGCCAGAGATCAGTGTTCCCCCCAACATGACGACTTTGTTTAGCTCAGGGTTCAAGAGACCAACTGGTTTTCTTCTGAGCCCATCCACATTCTGAGCAAAGGGCTTGCTACAGTTGCCTTATATTGCTCCGATTTTTCATTCATCGCTGTGACCTTTTCAGTGTTACTGGCTCTAAAAAAAACTTTTACAGGTGGATCAAACGGATTTCATGTGACTGCTAGATGTTAAAGAGGCAGCTAAGAATCAGTTCAGTATTGAAATTGGTCAAAGTATGTACAGAGAGCCAAAGCAAATGTATGTTTTAACCGAGAGAACCCTGGGGTAAGCAAATGAAAAAGCTAGAGGTTTAGTTATATATATAATGTAAATGTCTAAATGATTATATATCATGACAGGGGACTTGCAGTGCAAAGTACTTCCAGTTTATCACAATTATTTACAGTGTAAAAGAACATGTTTATGACAGTGTTTTGTATATCGTTAAATACGTAAACAAATAAATGTTTTACATTTCTCCTGTCCGATTTTCTTTTCCAGTTGTTTCATTACTGTTTTTGCGTACTTCCTGTGTGTGGCTCAAATGTACAGTAGGTGTGTGTGGTATTGTATGGGAGGTTCTGAAAGACACCATCTCTGTCTTTCCATGCGTGTCTTCATTGTTTTTGAGCAGTCAACAAATTGCAGTGTCTGACCAGTCCAGTAAATAAAACAACATCTCCCTCAATGGAGCTCATTGTTGACAGAAAGAAGCAATGCGATTGATGTGTGCTCCATCTCTTTCTCTGACATTTTTCTCCCTCCCTGAGAGGCACGCAGGCAGGAAGAGCTCCAACGAAATCAGTGTGGACCGAGGAAAGTTTGGACCAAACAAAGGTTCCTTTGATTGACTGCTATGACAAGGGGGTGGATGCCTTTTCTGTCAGCCTGTATGTGGTTGTGAGTTGTTCGCATGCTGGAAGTTGTTGCGTTCAGAGGTGTTGTTGCGGTTAGAATTAGTGTTATTGTGGTCAGAGTTTTTATTGTGGCCCGAGGAAGTATTGATGTGGTCAGAGTTGTTATTGTGGCCCGAGGAAGTATTGATGTGGTCAGAGTTGTTATTGTGATCAGAGTTGTTATTGCGGTAAGAGGTGTTGTTGCATTCAGAGGTGTTGTTTGCGGTTCAGGGTCCTTGCTATTGTGGTCGTTGTTGTGGTCAGTTCTAGTGTCACTGTGGTTGGAGTCATTATTGTTGTGTTATTTTAGAAAAAGATCGGGGTAATGTTATTATGTGAAGAATTGTTATGGTGCTGTTATTTTGGACAAAGGACGTGATACTGTGGTAGAACAGGGATTGTTCTATTGTGGTCAGGGGTAGTGTTATTGTGGTCAGGGGTAGTGTTATCGTGGTCAGGGGTAGTGCTATTGTGGTCAGGGGTAGTGTTATTGTGGTCAGGGGTAGTGTTATTGTGGCCAGAGTGAATGTTACTATGGGCAGAGTTGTTATGGTGCAGTTATTTTCGACAGCGGTAGTGTTATTGTGGTCAGAGTTTGTTGTAGTGATCCGGGGTAGTGTTATCGTGGTCAGGGGTAGTGTTATCGTGGTCAGGGGTAGTGTTATTGTGGTCAGAGGTAGTGTTTTGAAGTTGTTCAGTTCCGTTCATGTGCTGTGTGTTTGGGTCTGTGTGGTATACAGTTCTGTATGTGAGGTATGTCTCTGGGCTGCTTGGGCCTGAAGCATTAGTGCTGACAGGCAGACCGTTGGACAGAGGCTCCCCCGGTTCCTCTTTGTGACCCCGCCCAGTTTGGACCCAGTGGTGCTGAGTCGTAGCCATTTGGCCTGCCTGTCTACTCTAGTTAAGCTCCCTGCTTTCTCTCTCCGCCACCAGCACACACAGGGCTGAACCAGCGGGGACTGGCCGTCCCCAGCCAACTGACATAACGTGACTGTACTACCAGCTACATTCGCTGTCCTGTAACAAGACACAAGCCTGTGGGTCTGTGCTAATGCTAGCATGGTCCTTAGCGATACCAGAAGGCTGTTTTTATATAGTCCAGGGGCTCCTTCACTACAAACCTATATGAGGCCCCCCCAAGGCATATTGAATTGCATTGTTTTAGGGTTAGTTCATTGAAAGAAATGGACAGAAAGTGCAGAATGAAGATTGATTTGCCCACATTTCCGGAACTTTCAGGACCAATCATGTGCACAGAACACAGACGTCATGCTCCACAAACGTTATACAACAATATCTCTTTAGGTATTTAGGATCAGAAGCTTTATTACTGAGTACATTTAAACATACAAGGAATTTGCTTTGGTGCTATGGTGCATGACAGAAAAAGGAAGTAAGTAGGATGAGGTAAAACGATAGAGATGACAGTAAATATAAAATGTGCAAACATTTGCTGAATAAATGGAAAAGTGCAATGTGCAGGATGGAAGTCCAGAGAAGTGCATTAATGTAATGCATTATGTAGAATTTAAGTTATGAGTTTAAGTTATGGGGCAGAGGGTGTCGGTGGGGGTCATCTGGCCTTGTTGATGAGGCCAGCTGCCAATGGGAAGAAGCTGTTCTTGTGGCGTAAGGTGTTGGTCCTAATGGACAATAGCCTCCTACCAGATGGGAGTGCCTGAAACAGTTTGTGTCCAGGGTGGGAGGGATCAGCCACAATCTTTCCAGCGCGCCTCAGGGTCCTGGTGGTGTACAGGTCCTCGATGGCAGATTGCAGCCAATCACCTTATCAGCAGATCTAATGATACGCTGCAGTCTGCTCCTGTCCTTGGCAGTAGCAGCAGCGTACATGATAGTGTTGGAGGAGGTGAGGATGGACTCAATGATGGCTGTGTTGAAGTGCACCATCATTGTCTTTGGCACGTTGAACTTCTTCAGCTGCCGCAGGAAGTACATCCTCCGCTGTGTTTTTTCGGTATGGAGGTGATGTTTTGCTCCCACTTGAGGTCCTGGGTGATGATGGTGCCCAGGAAGCGGAAGGACTCTGCAATGGTGACTGGGGAGTCACACAGGGTGATGGGGGTGGGTGGAACTGGGTTCTTCCTAAAATCTCAGCTGTCTTCAGAGCGTTGAGCTCCAAATGGTTCTGTCTGCACCAGTTCACCAGGTGGTTGATCTCCCACCTGTAGGCGTTCTCATCCCCACCAGAGATGAGCCCAATGAGGGTGGTGTCATCCGCAAACTTCAGAATCTTGACGGATTGATGACTGGAGGTGCAGCAGTTGGTGTACAGGGAGTAGAGCAGAGGGGAAATGACGCAGCCTTGAGGGGATCCGGGGATTCACACGTTGCCTCCTGTCAGATAGGAAGTCAGTGATCCATCTGCAGGTGGATTCGGGCACTTGCAGTTGGGAGAGCTTGTCCTGCACAGAGCTGGAATGATTGTATTGAAGGCTGAGCTGAAGTCCACAAACAGGATCATGGCAAAGGTTCCTGAGGAGTCCAGGTGCTTGAGGATAAAGTGGAGGGCCAGGTTAATTTAGTAGGTAATTGTGATGAAACGTAGGTCTTGACAGGCTGAATTCCAAACTTGTGGTGTGCCAGCACTGCTCGGGGGGTCCCTAAACTAGAAGCACTGAATGCCACTTGTGGCCCATTGGCTGTGAGTGAGGTAAGAAGAAGCCCATTGGCTGTGTGTGAGGTGAGAAGTGTCCCATTGGCTGTGTCAGAGGTGTTAAAAGGCCCATTGGATGTATGTGAGGTGAGAAGAGGCCGGTTGACTGTGTGTGAGGTGATAAGTGGCCCATTGGCTGAGTGTGAAGTGAGAAGAGGCCCATGGGCTGTGTTTGACATGAGAAGAGGCTCATGGGTGTGTGTGAGGTGAGAAGAGGCCCATTAGCTGTGTTTAGGGTGAGAAGAGGCCCATGGGCTGAGTGTGAGGTGAGAAGAGGCCCGTGGGCTGTGTGTGAGATAGGCAGAGGCCCATGGGTTGTGTGTGAGGTGAGAAGAGGCCCGTGGGCTGTGTGTGAGATAGGCAGAGGCCCATGGGCTGTGTGTGAGGTGAAAAGAGGCCCATGGGCTGTGTGTGAGGTGAGAAGAGGCCCGTGGGCTGTGTGTGGGATAGGAAGGGGCCCATGGGCTGTGTATGAGGTGAGAAGAGGCCAATGGGCTGTGTGTGAGGTTTGAAGAGGCTCATATGCTGTTTGTGAGATAGGCAGAGGCCCATGGGCTGTGTGTGAGGTGAAAAGAGGCCCATGGGCTGTGTGTGAGGTGAGAAGAGGCTCATGGGCTGAGTGTGAAGTGAGAAGAAGCCCACGGGCTGAGAGTGAGATGTGAAGAGGCCCATGGGTCAGTGGGACCCCCATCTCCTGGGTTCTGCTCTCACCCGCTGGCTCTTTGTTGACAGAAAAGGCAGGAATGGCATCCCAGGCTCCATCCGTGGTCTGAGATCTGGTCCCGGGGAATTTATAAGTGATTGAGCTGACAGGGGGGCCATATGGGTGAGTTGACGGGGCGCACTTTATCTGGCCCCGAAGGAGGGGCTGTGTGAGTTTTGTTATGGGCGGGTGGTGACGGGAATTCAGCTGAATGGTCACGGTAAATGGAATGGTAAAAAGCCTGAGCAAGTAGGTGGGGGAAACCCGGCACAGACAACCAGGGCTGGCGTCCATGCGGTCCTGGCGGGGGATCTGTCTAGTGGAGCAGCATTAAGATTCCGGCCTGCACCCGAGGCAAGGTGCCTTTTCTTCTGCTTCTTGCAAATGAGCGGGCCCTCTCTTCATGTTGCACACATGAATCAGCTGTTTGACTTGGCCTTCCACTGACTCTGAGAGGGAGGGGGTAGTAACGTCAAAAGCAGGAGACGTCTGGGGCCCCCCGCTCTCCCTTCGACCCGTCGGTCTCTCCATGGCTCCCATCCCCCTCTTCCTGAATGGTTTTCCTCTGACAGATATCGCCCGAGTGACCAGATCTGAGGCAACCACAGAACAAGCTCAGAAATCCATTGGGCAATACAATTAGTGTCCCCTTCATGATTGGATTGCGCCATTAATCCCCGCGAGGTAGAAGCCTATAAAACAACACGTTCTCCGTCACAGTCTTAGTTAACCTCTATCAACGGGCACCAATTGGAATTCAAGTCAGTGTGTTGTTTTATGCACAAATACGTTTAGACAACCCTGGTTCCAGAGCTATGGAGGCTGAGGGTCTTTACAGCCTCACAGGCATACTGGTTCTCAGTAAGTAACAGTGTGTGATAAATAACTAATAGGGGATTCTATGGTTTGGGGGTGTAGGTTTTACTACCTTATGCACAGCCTGAGATGTGTGGAGGGAGAATAGGATTTGTGCCATTTCAAACAAACAACAACAAAATGTTTGTGTGTGCTTTTTGCATATCTCAGTCAGGCCACCATTGGAGAGTCGGCTGACAGCCAAGGGATCAGACAGTATTTAGGGTGACCCTGGTGCAATTAGGGTAAACAGCCTTGCTCAAGGGTTGAATTGCACATTTGTTTTTACCTTTGTCGACTCTGGGAATTCATCAAGCCATCTTTTGGATACTGGCCCTCTAGCCGCTACAGTCTTGTGGTCATATGAGGCTTTATTTATTGACCATTGATGCTTCATCACATCCCTCTTAAATGAGAGTCAACAAGAGTTCAACAAAAGTGCTTTAAAATTACAGCTTTTTGGGGTTGCCATGGCAAAGAATGGTTGAAAGCTAACAGGCTGGCTGCTGGTTGGCCCATCCTCTGGCCCATCCTTTCAAACTAAAGGCATCCATCTGCTGGGGTCTTGTGACGGTTTCAACTATTCCTGTACCTCATAGATGATCTCACGCTTTAGTTACATAATACTTTGCCATACCCATTGTTGTTCAGATGGGTCTTAAACCCGAATCTTGTGGGGCCCGGGGACAATCACTTGGATCACCTCACCGTGGGACTTCATGTAACTAAACAGCAGTCTTTATCCAGGTCGAATTACACCCTTTTCAGACTCCGCAGCCATTGAGTCTGACTGAATCAGCTGCCATCACTTACACTGGTGCTTTATTGGCCGTGGCATGCAGAAGGGGGAGTGGCGGTGTTGTTGTGTGTGTTACGCTACCGCATTCCTGTGTGTGCCTGTGTGAATGTCCACTGACAGATGTGGCCTGTGGGTCTACTGCCTTCATCACCAGCTTGACATCCTGGTCAGTAAATCCAGGAGGTACAAAGAGGTGGTGTATTTCTACTAGACATAGTTACTTCAGTCCCTGGCCCCCAAAGCCGCTCCTATTGGTTAATGAACTGTGACACCTTCGCCGATAGACTTTTTACAACACAGGCATTCATTAGGACTGAAAGTAGATGCATTGAATGTCCCATAAGGCAGAACAAGCAGTTGCCTTAAGCTTCGCATCTTTAAGTGGGCATAATTAATAATAATAATTGTCATTTCAGAAAATTATTTCTCCACCCAAGGCCATACAGCCTCTCCCTGCAAAGTTTCGTGGAATTACAATATACACCAGCCTCTAATGAACACTTAAGATACAAATGTTTTGGGTTGCTGTAGTTTCTTTATGACAAATCACACTTTGTGTTGTTTAAGGAGTCGTATTTTGCCAAGAACCATTCACAGGCTAGTTAACCACTAACCACTAAGTTCACCTGATCAGAAGACATTTAACTGTGTGAGGTACATATGTGCTGACTTCATATGGATATTTACATTTACTGCTGAGGAACAGGGTCTTTTTGACCCTTCTGAATATCTTGCTTTAAATGTCTAGGCCACTACAGCTGGAAGATGAACACTGAAGCATTGAGCTGAATGGGGGTTTCTATTGTGTATTATTCCTGAATAATGTACCGCTCTTGGTTAGTTAATATCATCAAGGAGATGTTTACAACAGCATATGGGTGTGGTGTTTTTTTACTTTGATCCATTATTTAAAAGTGCAATTTTATTCTTACAGTTTTTATTACATGTTAATTTAGTACTTTTATTGCAGGTCATTATCAAGGAAATTATAATCTCCTTGATAATAATATTATAATAATCAATAATTATAAGATAATTATTATGATTATCTTCTCTAGGAGAGCTGGTGGCCTAAAAAGATTGTAATGATATGGTGGGGACCGGATTATCTGGTTTAGAATACAACTTCAAATAAGGGTTTCTTAGGTTAGGTCTCCAAATCACAAAGTCCAAGCTCAACTGCTGAGGTAATCTAATAATGTCATTAAACAATTCTCTGTGTAAAATAAGGTTTAGAGAAACTGAAGAACCATTGTACAATGTCAATGTACAACCTTGTTTCAAAAAAAGTTTGGATGCGGCATAAAATGCAAAGAATAACAGAATGCAATCATGTGCAAATCATTTATACCCCCTATTTTATAGAAATTTGTGAAGTCAACATATCAAATGTTGAAACTGAGAAATTTTATTGTTTCTTGAAAAATATACAGACACTTTGAATTTTATGCCAGCAACATGTTTCAAAAAAGTTGGGACAGAGCCAAAAGAACTCTGGAAACCTGTAATTCTAAAAACAAAACGGTGGAATATCACACAACTAACTAGAAAAGGGAATTCCAAGGGTTGCAGTTGCAACCCTTGGACAATTGCACAAGTTGTGTCCGGTGTCCAGCTGCGTACTGGCAGTATATTAACACTCCCGGTTCTTAGCTGGCCATCTCCCAAATACAAAACAAAGATATGTCCCATTAGCTCGCTAGCTCGCTATCTCCCACATAAAAAAGACTGAATAGCTTTGAAAAAGGTAGCAAAATAACTTGGACCATGGCGCACTTCTTTGTCAAAGGTGAAGCTGAAGTCATTGCCATTTCATTGTCACTACATAAACAGTACTGTAGCTAGCTAGCATTACTTGCAAACCTCCAATCCGGCAGCCATTTGCACGGCCTCATTCTAGAATGTTTGACTAACGTGGGTTGCTAGGCAACCAGCTTTCAGTGTGGCTAGCTAGCCATCAGCCAGTGTGGCTATGTTTTTTGCCACAGACATGAGTCTGTCAGAAGTGAGGATGGGGAGGGGTTAATTACTCAGTTAAAGACTATGTAGGCAAATATTACAACAATTTAAGAATAACGTAACATTTCAAAGAGTTCGGGGGTCTCATCATCTACAGTACATTTGCATTAAAAGATATGGAGAATCAAGATAATACCTGTTTGCAGGGGACAAGGCCAAAAACCAAACTTGGATGGTTGCTATGTTCGGGCCCTTAGGCAGCAGTGCATTTAAAACACACTGCTGAAAACCATAATCTGTGAACACAGTATGTCGCTACATCCACAAATGTAACTTAAAACTCCACCATGTAAAGAAGAAAAGTAAAAAAATCTGTCCTATGGTCTGACACATCGACAGTTGAAGTTATTTTTGAGAATCATGGATGCCACGTCATTAGGACTAAAATAGGAAGGCCAGCATTCGTGATGGTATGGGGGTGAATAGATGCACATGGATTGGGTGATTTAACTATCTGTGAAGGTACCAGTAATGCTGAATAATATATATAGGTTTTGAAGCAGCATATTCTGCCACCCAGATTAGGTTTTTTAAAGGAAGGCCTTGCTTATTTCTGCAAGAAGATGCAAAAACACATTCTGCAATTATTACAACAGCACAGCATAGCAAGAGTCTGGGTGCTAAAATGGCCTGCCTGTTTTTTAGACCAGTCACCCATTGAAAATATTTGGTGCATTATGAAATACAACAAAGGAGACGCCGAACTGTTCAGCAGCTAAAATCAAATATCAAGCAAGAACAGGAAAATATTTCACATTCTACAGCAATTAGTCTCCTCATGTACCAAATGCTCACTGAATATTGTTAAAAGAAGAGGTGATGCAACAAAGTGGTAAACTTTTTCCTAATTTCTTTGAAACATGTTGCTGGCAACCAATTCAAAACGGTCATGTATTTTTCCAAAAACAATACAATTTCTCAGTTTCAACACATGATATGTTCTATGTTCTACTATTTTCAAATAGTAAGAAAGATAAGAACAAATGATTTTCACATCATTGCATACTGTTATTATTTGCATTTTACGCAGCGTCCCAAAGTTTTAGAACTGGGGTTGAATAACTGATTCACCAAGAAAAGAGAGAGGCATTCCCTCTGCCACACTTTCAATTACTTTTCTTTTGTGTGGTATTGTGTGATTAGTTCCTTTTAGAGACATAATGTGACTCAGTCAAGGAGAAGAAACAAATAATGGGATACCTAGAAGGTGTTGTTGTTACACCAGAGTGACAGCAGTCAGTGTAACACCAATGAATCCACACGGCTTAGTGTGACTTTTTTATAACAAACGACAGAGTTCACAACATGCACACGGCAACACTCTGACCCGGTCAAATATCAGTCCTTCCCCAGCTGTATTCATTTCTTCCCGTCTGTCTGGCTGAGCATTTGTACATTGGAGACAGAGTTGAATTGATGGCAAAGCACTGTCACACCAAATCCCATTAAAGCAGTAAGAGAGAAAGAGGCCGGTAGATATTTGAAGCTGAGTGGACGAGCACAAACAATCCCTGGCACCAGTTTGGAGTTTCAAATAAACCACACTCCTCTCTCTCTTTTCCTCTCTCACTTGCAGTCTCTGTCCCCGCCTTTCAGTCTCTCCCTCTGTCTCTCTATCAGTCTCTCCCTTTATCTCTCTCTCAGTCTCTCCCTCTTTCGGTCCCTCTCTCTGTCCCATTCGGTGACCGTGCGGCCTCTCTCCGCCCCTCCCTGTGTATTCTCTTTGAGGCTGGGGGGGTTGGCTGTCTCTATAAAAGGCCTGTGTCGGCCAGACTCTGCCTCATCCCAACTACGATGGAGAGTCAGAGAGCGCTGTCGTCTTACAGGAAGCGCTTCGGGCCCCAGGGGGCTGGCGGTGTGAGCGGGGGCATGCGAATCAGCAGCCTGTCCTCCGGCCGACTCTCCCTCCACGGGAGCAACCGCCATCTGACCCACTCCACACCCATATCCCGCCTCTCCCTGGGGTCGGCTGGAGGGGCCCTGCTCCTGGGGACCCCCGGGGACCGCCTGGACTTCGCGGCGGACTCACTCCTCAAGGCCCACTACCGGGAGACGCGCACCAATGAGAAGGTGGAGATGATGGGCCTGAACGACCGCTTCGCCAGCTTCATAGAGAAGGTGCGCTTCCTGGAGCAGCAGAACAAGACGCTGGTGGCCGAGCTGAATCAGCTAAGGGGGAAGGAGCCCAGCCGCCTGGGGGACATCTTCCAGGAGGAGCTGAGGGAGCTGCGTAGGCAGGTGGACGGTCTCGGTGCTGGGAAGGCACGCCTGGAGATAGAGAGGGACAACTTGGCTGCCGACGTGGCCACACTCAAACAGAGGTGAGGCTGAGAGCATCTCTGTAACATAGAGGTCTGGTAGTCATTTCCATCATTTTTCATTGATCACTACATTGCTTGGTCTGTAGGGAAGCTGCACTGCTGTCAACAAAGTGGATAGTTGCCATTATAACCTCATTCAACTAGAATACATAAATATATAGTAGCATTTTGAGCTACTTTGGCATTGTGATCCTTGAATAAGTGTGCTGTTCTCAAAGGGCTTCTTTAATGATAATACAAGTAACAATTTATTCAACTTCTGTAGCGTTATAGAAAATAATCAAAAAGCACTTGAAAAAGCGAAATAAAATGAATCAATTACAATAGAGTAGGTCTTGACAAGAATCCTCCTTCAGAGCTAAAAGCCCCCCATACGCCAGAATGACCATCAAGAGGAACATGTCTTGAGCGGAGTGCGGATGAAGGGAAACAAACAGGTCCTCCGGAAGCAGGCAGCACAGCTCACCCAGCTCTTGGTCCCACCGGCATGACGTCTGGCCCCACTCTGAAGGATTCCAAGTTGCAGAAGTCGCTCCCAAAGCTCATCACCAACCGAACCAATAAATTCTCCCAAAACTACAAAGAAACACTCTGGTAGTAGATCTGAAAGTCCTTCATTTCAGTCCTTCTCCAGATAATAGGTGAAAGCTCAGTGCATTTTAATGAAAAAAAAAATCAACTAGCTTCATTGAGTTGATTGCAGAAAAGTACCATTTTTGAATGGGAATTAATTGATCAGCAAATGAAAAACAAAAAGTAATTCAAGAAAAATGCACATCATCAATACATAAGTCAATAAAAATATCTTAAAATAGCAGAGCGATCAGCCTAGGCTGCCATGAAGGAATAATGGGTGTCTCCATCAGTTGGATTGGAAAAGGAACCCTGCAGCCATGAAATGTGTGTGGTGTGACGGGGTCATGAAATGTGTGTGGAGGGACGGGGTCATGAAATGTGTGTGGAAGGACGCAGGTCATGATATGGCAGCTTTTCACAATGGCATGATGGAACCAGGTAGAGGTTCTGTTTTGGCCTCCTCTCGTTAATAATCATTGATAAATCAGTGTCTCTTAGCGCTTGGTGACAAATGAGAGAACCTTGGCTCCCCTCTTATCTGTCATTCTTTTAAATGTATCTTCCAGACTGCATGATGAGATGGCCCTTCGACAGGATGCAGAGAACAACTTAAACACCTTCAGACAGGTGAACCGTTTCTCTCATCATTCCAGTAATAATTCACTAGTATTGGTGATGTTCTGTTTGTATGTGATCTTCACAGCCCATGTTTTTATGAAGGGAATATACTGTAGATATCCTATTCACAGTAATAGGACTTTCTGTCTGTAGGACGTGGATGATGCCTCACTGAACCGGGTCCAGTTGGAGAGGAAGATCGATGCACTGCAGGATGAGATTGCTTTCCTCAAGAAGATCCACGAGGAGGTGAGCTTCAGTTTCTCCTCGTCTCCGTGGCCATCTCCATTTAACTAACCCCTGCATTCATCTAAAAATGAAACAGTGAACCATCAGAGAGGTGACCTTTAACCTGTACCCCCATGGTTAATTCCCTGTAGGAGCTGCGCGAGCTGCAGGAGCAGCTGATGGCCCAGCAGGTCCAGGTGGATGTGGACGTGTCCAAGCCAGACCTCACTGCTGCCCTGAGGGACATTCGGGTCCAATACGAGTCCATGGCCTCCTCTAACATGCAGGAGACGGAGGACTGGTACCGCTCCAAGGTGAAATCTGCATGCTCGGACTGTAGGACCAATACATGTACTGTAACATTCATTATTGACTCCCGTTCTACTCATGAGTTAAAATCCAAATTGTAGATTTTTTGTGTTTGAGTGATGTAGAGTTAAAACCAGTGCAATTCAAAGTTCCCTCAGTCATAGAGCACAGATTTGATTGAATCTGACAAATATCACTTCTGTCTGGAATCAATGTTTATATAGTCTTTTAGTATAGTACTGAATGTGCTCAGTCATTTTCAAGTCAGAATTAGAAAACTCTGATATTTCTCGCTTATTGGTTGATTCCTTGGTAATTAACTGGAACAAGTCAAAATTCCAGTCTAAAATAATTTCACCAACCATTTTCTCAGTTTAGCTTCTTTTAAAGTCTCTGCAAAGACCCACTTGGAGAGGTAAACATAATAATACATTCAGTTTTTTCTCTGATTTCTCAATTTCGCCCAACCATATTACAATAGAGGCTGAAAACAAGCATACATGCTTCTGCATGCAGCCAGGTACAGTACAATGCAAACTTGAAACTCAACAACAGACAAGGCTTTAAAACTATCTTGTCTATTCTTTTGTTGTCGTTTATAGTTTAATGATTTGACTGACGCAGCCAATCGTAATACAGAGGCCTTGCGATTGGCCAAACAGGAGAGCAATGACTACCGCCGGCAACTCCAGGGTATGACCTGTGACATGGAGGCTCTCCGCGGCACAGTGAGTTATCCAATCAAAGCAGGGTATGCTGTATCCGTAGTGATATGAGAGTGGAACATGAGTCCCAACTATCTCTTTCCACTCATTTCTACTCAATTCAACCCGGTTTTCTCTTCCTATTCAAATAATTCTTCCCTCCTTGCGTTGCTTCCTTCGCCTCTGCAGAATGAGTCTTTGGAGAGGCAACTGTGTGAGTTCGAGGACCGTTTTTCAGTGGAGTCAGCTGGTTACCAGGATTCCATTGGTCGTCTTGAAGATGAGATTCAGACACTGAAGCAGGAGATGGCCAGACACCTGCAGGAGTATCAAGACCTACTCAACGTCAAACTGGCCCTGGACATAGAGATCGCCACATACAGGAAGCTCCTGGAGGGAGAGGAAAACAGGTTTGGAGAGAGGAGATGTTGAAATGCAAAAAAAGAACGGGATGTAATGATCTGAGTGAGGAGGGGACAGTGTGATGGAGAGTGGCTGCAAATAGACCATTACTGATGATCTCCCTCTCCCTCAGAATCACGGTTCCGGTGCAGAGCTTTTCCAACATGCAGTTCAGAGGTAAGGGGCCTTCTGAAACAGCCGTGTGACCTTACTTTGTTATAGCATTTCATATCGTACTTCAGGCATATAATTAATGTGCAGTTGTTTAAATCTCAAGTTATTTTTTTATTATGAACACAGGGCCTTCTGAAAGCTAAAGTTCTCTCCCCCTCTCCATAGAGAGTGGCATTACCCCAGAGGCCAATGTGAAGAGGAGTATCATAGTGCGAACTGTGGAGACTAGAGACGGGGAGGTATATACAACATCGTGGCCAGCTAGCCCTAGGCTAGCCCTAGGTTTTAGCCTCTTTTCAGCAATCCTACACATTTGTATACTCAAAATCAATGGGGACCCCTGTAGATCAAGAGTCAAGACTAACTACCATCCAACTAAAATCTAAACAATGTTAGCTGGCGTGGCTTATTGAGTGACTGAGTTCATAAAAAAAAAAGTTTTCTGTTAACACCCCCATTTGGTCGGCCTGGATCTTGGATTATTGAATGAATCACTTAAGTAATTCCCAGACATTTGAAGGTCTTGCTCACCTCCTCCAGAGGGCAGCATAATACAGTTTATTATTCAGTACATGTTGCCAAATCATATAAAACAATGTTTCTCAAACCTTTGCATTCACATATGAATACGCAATGCTCTCTGTCTTGTCCCCGTCTGTGTGTCAGATCATTAAGGAGTCTACAACCGAGAGAAAGGAGATTCCGGACGGTCCTTGAACTTGTTAAGGAAATACTTATTGTTTGGTGCTAGCTCGGCCTGTTCCCTGGTCCCAACTCCCCTGTAGCGTTTGTTGCTATCTCTGTCTGTTCTCCAGTCCCTAGTAACTTTTGTTGCTAGCTCTGTCTGTTCTCCAGTCCCCAGTCACGTTTGTTGCTAGTTCTGCCTGTTCCCTTGTCCCAACTCCCCTGTAACGTTTGTTGCTAGCTCTTTATGTTCTACTGTCCACACTCCCTAGTAACGTTTGTTGCTAGCTCTGTCTGTTTTACTGTCCCCACTCCTTTTTAACGTTTGTTGCTAGCTCTGCCTGTTCTCCTGTCCTCACTCCCTGGTAACGTTTGTTGCTAGCCCTGCCTGTTCTTCTATCTTCACTGCCTGGTAACGTTTGTAGCTAGCTCTGCCTGTTCTCCTGTCCACACTGCCTGGTAACGTTTGTAACTAGCTCTGCCTGTTCTCCTGTCCACACTGCCTGGTAACGTTTGTAGCTAGCTCTGCCTGTTCCAAGTCCCTACCCTTAAGTAACACTGGGTGATAATTCTGTCTGTTTTTTGTCTTCACTCTCCAGTAAGTCTTGGAGGCATTACATTTATGATAATCATACTAGGCCTCCTTTTCTCCTAACCTACCCACAGTGGTTAGCTACAACATCACCATCCTGTTCCTACCTGTTTCATCATCATCACTCCCTGACCATTAAAAAAAGATATACTTTTTTATAGAAACTTGCTTTTGAAATTGCCAAAACGTAATATTTTTGTATTGCTGTAACTGTAGTTTGAGTGTGCTTATAGAGGGGCTTTAGAGCTGGGAAGCCTTGCACCATAGAGGATTATTGACCCATCACCTTTTGCATTTACCTTAACAGCTTATTAAAGGTTAAGTTCAGAGTGGGGAATCTCCTCATTGTGTTTGGATAGTAGTTAGAGAGGTCTTGAAATGTAGTGATTGTTATTCAGCTAGAAGCAGGAGTCACGCTGAAGTTGTGTGGTTTGAGAGGATGTGAAAAGTCAAGAGGAACCTACAAATGCTGGGGTTAGCAGTTAACATGATGGGTCTCAGACAAGGATGAAGACATGTATATGACAGATCTTTTACCAGAATAGCTAATTACATTTATGTTGATTTTACGCCCCCAAAGGTCCAAAGACCATAACTATTCTATCCCTCCATCAAACACTGACCTGTCAGTGTTCATCATCCTGCATCCTTTCATCGTCGTGTTATTCCCTCTCAGGCCACTCGGTGGCGAACCTCTCTGGTTGCAGTGGGTCTAGATCCACCTCTCATTGGAACACGGTATTCTGACACCACAACAGTGACTAGGCACATCCACTTAAACGCCAGTCTGAGAGAGACAGGGGTGGAGATGAGACGGGGAGTTAAGGGAAGTATTGACGCGACCCTTACCCCTAAAAACCCCCGTTCCTCCCTGAGTCACATCTCCGGAGTGTCTGAGCGATTGTAGAGACGGACACAGAAGAGGGTGTTTCTGAGATAATGTGGTGCTGGTGGTGTAGCGGGTGGGGTTACATCACACAGTGGCTCCCCGATGACAGGCCTCTCCAAAAAGCCCTGTTGTTTTTTAGGGGGGAACAGAGGGTGAGTGTTGAGACACAAACTGTTTCTCGCTCTGCTGACATAACCAAGTTGACTCTCCATGCCACTTACCTATCATCCATTTTAGTACATTTACCCAAGCCTGTGTTTCATCCTGTCTTTTGATAAGCCTGCCTTTGATTTGTATCTCCCTTCCCTCTGCTTTGTATGTCTTCACCAGTCAGCTCTAGATACTGTACCATTCTATTCCTGTCTGCTTCTCATAGAAAGCCACAGTGGGATAACACTGCAATATGTTAAGGAAAAACCTGAAAGAAGTGAATATAACCTTAGTTTTTAAAACATTTGAAAAACTGTTAACAATAAAAAAAACCATATTGTTTAGTATTTGTGTCTAATGGTGTCTTTTCTGCCTGGCTAGGTTGAGTTTTTATCTGTTTTTGTTTTGTATAAAGCAAGATGTTGCTTGGTATGTATTTCCTCGGTTGTATGATAGTGTGATTGTGAACACTTAAAATATATTTTTATTTTTATACCCATCACCTTTGTGTTATTAATTTGGTTACACTACTAAACTACATTAGAAGGTATTTATATGTGCTTTTGGATTTTAGTAGGACAAACACTTGAAATTCAATGGAACCTGAGTGGTTCCACACACAAATTCACAGTATTCACGATTTCCTCTGCCTCTTCAAACAATCATGGGCAGGAGGAGTTCTTTTAGAGTATCAGTGAAGTGTGTTCTGAGCCAATTTATCTGACTTTATCGTGACTTCTTTCCGTCAAACAAAAAACATTTTCTTTTCATCTAGAAAAGATCAATTACACCTTAACAAATGGGAAAATGATTATGGTATATTTATTTATTATCTATTTCTGCTGTACGTGAAGCTATCGTGAATGTTTCCACGTGGGTTTGTGTGGGTGTTGGGGGGTACAGTATGTGTCTGTTCATATCATAGCCTGGCTCATATCATTGGAATGGCTTTCCTCAGGTCTGGACTGGAGGTGGCCCCGAGCTGAAGGAATTCTGGGTAGATAAAACACTCACTCCCTGACATCTGGCCCACTGCAACTTTCCAGACAAATGTTCAAAGGTGGCGGGAAGGACCAGTCGCTGCTAAAGGCCTTTCCTCAGCATCTACTGGCTTTGTACGTCTGTTGGGACAAAGGAATGATGATCTCAGGATAACTCAGTTCCCCTCTTGACCTCAAACATCACACAACGCTGTATGCTTATGTAGGTGTCCAGCTGGCATAGGTAACACATTACTTTACACATGCTTCATCAACAGATCATAATTACACCTAATTAAATACAGATCAGGACCTTATATAGAAGTGATCAAGAAGACACAGTGTATATCCCATTTTTAAAGGATTTTAATTTATTCAGACACCTTGAAAAATAATGCTTTCCTGAGACATTTATTTATACAGCATATCATATTCTGTGCATTTGAATAGCTTTAGTATTTGACAAGTATACTTACTATTTGAAAATGTATACCAAGAACGTTCAGGTAATGAGATGTGTCACACACGTGCCCCATGCTGGTAATGAGATGTGTCACACACGTGCCCCATGTCTTCGTGCCAGCCACCCTTCTCCCCTTGACCTCTTTGTCTTATGTCCTCTTCACCATACATTCCTGCCCTACTCGGCCCTCTCACCAAAGGGTCAAGGGAAGGCATGTGTGCTTGTTGGTTAATTTTAGCCCTCATTTCATCAAGCCCATTGAGACAGAACCCAGAACAACCACGTCAACCTTGCCCTCTCCTGCTCTCTGCCATCACCCAAAAGTAACTCTGTCTCTGCAGAGTTGTTAATAAAAAAAATAATCAAATGTATTTTGAAATATACAAACAAACACAAGATTACTATTATTTTGATGTGGCCTCAGTTTTGTGATGACAAACTGTGCGTAGATAAACTACGCTTGGTGACTCAGGCCATGATATGAACAACGCTCTTGATAGTCCCCCCGATGGACTTCACTTATCTTTGAAAAATCAAGAGAACTTTCCTGTTCTTTATAAATGAATGGGTCAAAAATCAAGAGGCCAAACCAAAAACTTCAACAACTAGATGATAAAGGTTTTTTGAGGGATATTTAGAATAGGCTGTGAATAGACAGGTGTCTTGATGAAAGGAAATGCTTCTATTCTCAGTAGAAACTATGGATCAGTGTTGTTTGGAAATGAAACCCACGTCCCAGGTGGTCATTAGGGCCTTTGTCTTATCCGTCCCAATCCCACGTGGGCATGGGGGCTTCTCCTGTGTACTGCACCTGCTACCACTCTGTCATCATGAAACACAACAGTGTGTGTGTTTGTGTGTGTGTGCATGCATACATGCAAGTGTACATCCAGGCCCTTACTATTTTGGGATCAACCAACTAGACTCCTGTGGTTTTCTATTTGACAAAAGCAATGTATTAAATTTTTCCTGTCCTTGGTTTTGTGTTTCTCTTTTCCCTTCTGCCTTCTTTACGTCACATATTAATATAATTTTTTTTAAATCAGTTAGATAGTTATTTGGGCTACACAAAAACATGTCCAGTGTTACATTTTCAGTCTAGCATTTCTACATTAATTATTTTCGGTACCTAGAAGAACAAATTATCTCATGATGGTTTAGGACTTCTTGTTTTACTTACATGGCCCTAGAATGCAATTATAGGAGAATTTTACATAAACTTGATGGTAGAGTGTTTCTCCCACTAAAAGACATTTCTGGGCCAAATGAAAACATTATCCAAACTTCTACTATGGAAATAATAGGGGCATGTGAGCGACTCCATATTTGGTTTGGTGTTGTTATTCAGATATGATATATCAATATATAAAAAAGTATGCAATTAAATATGACTTGACTGAAATGTAGCTAGTGCAGGCTGAAGTTTGTAATGATGTTTCACAGATATCTGTACCAAAAAATAAATTTTCAGACATAGACTACTTTCTGGTTCAAGGTCCATCTAACACTAAGTCAATTTCCTTTATTCCCCCTTTGCTGAGATTAACATTTTAATACCAAGGTGTCACGACTTGTGTAAGGAAAATCTCAGTCAAACCTCTCCCTTGAGGAAAACTGCTTTTATTCTACTCCTACCCCATGCAATAAACTACAAACATAACTGTAATATAAAACAAGAAAGACAATGTTCAGAAAAGTTGATCATCCATACACAATACTCAGCATCCTGTCTACTTCTTGAGCCTTTCTGGCAGACAAGGTGCTTTATTGTGTATCAATGCCTTTGTCAGGTCTGTATTAAGGCATGTATTTGCCTCATACCTTTGCAGGGCTGTCGGGTAGAGATATGCAAATAACTTATATTGCTATCTCAACTGCCTGTCATCTACAGTATATTTCCTAGCAAACTCAGCCAGGTCACAGAAAATAATATCCTCTTCATGACTTTCCTCACGTTTCCCATCTGGATGTTTCCACACCAACCTTAGCCGTTGCCAATCCACACTGACCCATCCTCCCTCTTTTCTCTTCCCAGGAATCAACTGGTTACCATTGCTACATTATCTGACACCGAATTACTCTCTAACTCCTCATCTGCAGCGAAAGCCGACCTTACAACCTTTCTTTTCTACTTTATTAAGTCAACAGTTCAATGATCAAGTGTGGGTGTGTCTTTAATTTCCCTTCCCTCGGCACAATCAAGGTCTCACAAATTTTAGCACAAGATTGCCTTTCTATATGGCAACTGGTCTGAATAGCTAAACAGTGTTAGCATTAGCGTTACCCAGTTCCCTGATAGAGAATGTACACGTGAATTTGTTATACAATCCCAACATTCAAGGTTCAAACTCTGATTCATGTCCATTAAATCTTTGAGGGACTGAGGCCTAAATTCCCTCACTCCTCATACCTCATTCCCTTCATCAAGTACCTGGGGGACACATCCCAATTGGCCAGGCGAAACACACAATGAGGAAGCCCATAGCAGTCTACCCAAGGGAACTTGTCTTGCCCACAGACAAGTGATTCCCTAGGGCTGTGCAAATATGAAGGCTTTCGACTCCTCTCCCTGCTAACAACACATCAAGCTAGGCTGGGATCTTTGACATCGACAAACGGTCAACTCTTTAAACAGTGCCCAGGATGCCTGAACACTGTATGGCGACCTTTCCCCTTTGCTCTCATATGTATGGAAAGCAGTAAAGGAACTAGTCATACCCTGGTCCATGTATGTGTGAGACACCGGACCTCAGATGCAAGGAGGGGTGCACTGATAACTGGAGATGAACCACATGTTTAGCTGAGGCTAGGGCCAGGAGAAAAGCAGTTTTTTAGGAGTGGATCCTAGCCATCGACATAATCAGTGTGTCCAGAATTTGAGCCAAAACCAAGTCCCAAGAGCCGTACCACCAAGGAGTTTGACCCTGGGGTTGCCCCATCCATTCCCACATGAGACATCTAAATTGCAGCCAAGTAAACCTTGAGTGTAGAAAACGACTGGTTCTATACTAAGAGCTTTTGTAGTTGCATCATATTGTCAACTGTCAAGTTCTGCAACTCGCCTCGATGCGAAATTTAAACTGCCCGCCACTTGTATGTGCATTTAGTCCCCTGATCGCCTTATCCTAGCCTCCACCTCCCCACACCATCCACCTCTAAGGAATATGCCTTAGCAGAGTGAAGGCACAGCCAGGTATCATTGGGCTCATCAATAATTCAATCTTTTAGGGTTTCTTGGATACTTTTTGCAGAGACAGCCATGCTCCACATGAAACATCTTAGTAGAGGGATATGAAATGAGTTTGAAGACAGTACATGTATCATGAAACACGATGAAGACAGTACATGTATCATGAAACACGATGAGGACAATCATTAAGAATTGGAGAGACGATGGCACCACTTAGCATTGACCTTAATTCCAAAATATGTTTTTAAGTAAATCCCACACATCTCATGGCCCAAAGTACGCAGTACCCACTGTCCAGCAGCAGTGTATTGCTTTGGGCCTTATTCCCTTCAGCAGGGAAAGGCGCTCAGGCCTGCTGCCAGAAGTTAAAGAAGAATTTCACCTTTCAACATAACAACCTCAAGCCCCACAGACCAACCAAGGAATTGCTTGCAAAAAAGACCAATGTCCTTGAATGGATGTTGGCCCTATAGAAGATTTAAAAAATAGTCTGACCAAATAACTGCCGGGAACAGGATATCCCATGCATTTTGATTGAGCTTCAACTCTTCTGCATATCATTTATGTTGGCATTAAGGCCATACCTTGATCTCATCGGCCCACAACACATATCCCCACATGATAATGGCTGACGTGGTCTTCTTCACAAATGTTAACAGGTGTGGAAGTCGTTTCTTTTGTGGTTTAAGAAAATAAAATTAGGACATAATGCAAAATCCAGGTGTGCTAGTTGGACAAAGACCTATCTAAACCTTTTACTGCTGTAATCCCAGCCAATGTCCTTCCACAACACCTTTTTAAATGAATTTTTCCAAATAATTATCAATTAGTTTTTTCTCAAATATCGTTGGATACAAGATCTTGGTGAAAAACGTTCAGACATGATCTGTCTTGATTTTGGCCTTTATAATAACAAAAACAACATATGCAATGATGATGTGTAGACTTTTGATATCTATAGTATGTGTCGTACATTTTTTGCTCTTTACAATGTAGTTTATGAGTGTTGATCAGTTTTATTGGACATGAAAGTGGTAAAAGACAGAGCAAAGTTTTTGCTGCAAAAAGGTCGTATTCGAACTCATGCGCTGCAGTACATGTGCACTGCAGACATCGAGGCCACAGGATCTACAATTGTAACCACGTGTATTTTATATCTCACCTAGATATTTAATGTTGTCAGCGTTTGATTGAAACATTTGATTTAAAGGTATAAATTTAACATACAGTATCACAATGTGAACGGACATACACACAAACTAGACTGACAACACTCACCCTGTCAATTGCAAAGATTAAAGAAGTTAAGAGGCGCGCAACAGGCCAAAGAGAAAACGAGGAATAAGGGTGGGGCTGTTCTCTATTTTGAGAGCACAGACTTGTGATGTGATGTGAAGTGAAGCGGTTGAAGGTGTCTCTGCTCTCTGTCAAAAATGGCTGAGCCGTCTGTGACAACTCCCCCTACCCTGAGCGCGAAGCATGGTAAAAGCTGTCAAATAGGAAGAGCTCTAGGGCGGTGTGCATCTGATATTCGAAAGTAGGTTACTCAACTACCCGGATGAAATTATGAGTGAATAAGATTCCTATTGAACTCTTAACTTTCTCTTTGAACTTGTAAATGTTTCGGGTGCTTTATTGTCTTTTTCTATTATCTTCATTGATTACAACAGCTATCATTATTTTTGTATGACAACTAGTTTGGATATAGACTGAGTAAACGCATATGACTCAAGAAATACACATTTTACGCTTATCGATGTGTTGCGCTCAAAATCCGCTTAATTCCAGTCCTCTCGCCTGTGAAGCGAGCGCCTTTTTTTATCACCCTGGCAACTGGTCCTGGTGGCTGCTTCCGTGAGCTTTTCTTGTAGATTTGTTCATCAGCCATCCAACATTGAATTCGACTTTTTGCGCCGCACCTTTACGCGGGGCCATTTTTTTGTGAGTAGGCTGTTTCACTACTCTGTTTTATTATTTAATAAATCTGCGAGTTTCATGCATCGGAGAAGTCTATTTTTTTCTGCGTCAAAATGCCCGTGAGACGCGGGCATGTAGCTCTCCAAAACACCTATCTGGACACCATTATCCGGAAATTCGATGGACAAAGTAAGTGGACACGCTGCATCCTGTTTGTAAAAGTAGACTAGTAACTGTAACTGAGAAGGCCTAAATGACTCACACAGTGTTAACACATGAAAAAAAGGACTATTCCACTTTGTTTGTTACATGGCTTTTAATTTTTACAAAGGCTCCATGTTGCCTTTCAGCTATGTAAAGTAATACAAAATAAATTAAAGTCAAATGAATTTGCCAAATGGTCCTAATTGTGCGGCCCTTAAAGACATCAGTTTTCACTGAACCAAATTCGAGGGCTGCATGTCTGTTTCAGACTTAAGTCAGTTCGTCTTTATCACTGCCTGACTGATGCTTACTATCGTCTGGACCTTAATCTCACAGGTGTTACTTTTACCTGCAAATTCTTGGTAAGCGGTCCCTCGGTGGCCGTTCTCTCTTTATCACTATACTTGTATACAAAGTCCATATACATTTTTCAGAATATAATTTTAGCTACATAACTTTGTGTGTGTTTTGTAGCCCAAGTATTTTCAACTGCCTTTGTTTCAAATGTTGCATAAGGCCTGGGTTTTGCTAGACTACTGGACTATATTCAATATTTGCTCCACCAGGTTTTTGTATATGACCATAGATCACAACTGACTCTGTTAGTGCATATAACTTGTTAAATCCTTGTTTAACAATACTCTTTACAGCACAGCGCCTGCAATTGTGTGCTTTTGTCTTCATTTATATGGTATTTAAGTTGACTGCTGCACAGAAACCAATGCAAGAGTTTTATTTGCAACATGTTACAGCTCACTAAAACCTCATCGATTGATCCGTTCAGCAAATAACAAATCAATTTGTTGAAATAAGAATGGATGTGAATATCATTGATTGAAGTACAGGCCTGGAACCTACATCTCAATTTTACCTTATCTCTATGCTAACTCCAACTGTGCTTGTCACTGTCAGTATGCTCAAGTCACAGTGTGAAGGCAGTCTTTTGGCCAGAGGGGTACAGCTGAAAATAACCCTCTCCACCCACTAGTCCACATTGAATTAGACAATTCAAGGTTTTATTTTTAATCTGAATTGTGTTAACGCCGTATATTGTAAAATATAAATAACAAATATCACTAACTCGTATTGTTTGTTTAATAAATGTGTTTATTAGATAAAAAAACATATAGACCATTTTTATATTTTTTCCATTGTCTAAATATGTACATGCATGGTTTTATGTCTGTCAATACGCTGATTCTGGTAGTACTGTTCATTCGTGTATATCATAAGAGCTAATAAAAAAACTTGTTGTTTGGCCACTGAGTGCTGTCACGATATTTGAAAACGACGTTACGTACATCGTTGACATAAAGTATAAATGAAACAAAGACAATTAATCTATCAATAATGGTGGCATTCTTTACAGTAATTACGTTGTGTGTTTCAATTTGCAGTAGGCTAATTCTAAATATTGACATTAGCTTGCTAGCCGAGTCACATACTTAACATATCGCAAACTGGATTCTGCAACCAACATACCTTATGCTGTTAAAAAAGTTACGTAGCTACTGCACTGTAGCAGTTTGCTGTAATTATTTTGAGTTTTTTGTCGGTTTTCAATTAAACAAATAGAGTTCTGCGTTGAGTCTGCTTAAATCACCTGACCCAACATCGCAACATTGCTAACCCAGAAAACCATACTGATCAAGTACTCTGTTTTATGTCAGTAAGCTAAAGCTAACTAGCTAACAATAGAATCACTACGACCAGTAGATGGGCATTAAAATTTGTATTTATTATTCGAACTTAAGCAATGCAATATCATCAGACTCATAGGAACATTGCATTTTGCAGTAATTCCCCTTTAAAGGTTTTAGCATTCATTTGCTAAGAATTACTCTGTGATTTTCAAAGTTGTCGAAAAATAATCCTCATCGAAGTTGTCTTTCATAATGGTTTTCTTATCTGTGTGTGTGCGCATGCATTTTTGAGTGTTTGTGCGCATAGCCACACGATTGTACCTGCCTGGAAATGCATGTGCCCAGCCAGTGCTGCTTAGCAACAATCAGTCTCTGGGTGTCTCTGTTCCAAGACATTGATAATGAATTTGAATAGGACGTGTTTTTTACTAAACGACCATATCGCATCACATATTATTCAGAAGAACAAGGAAGGGAATTATGATTACATAATATTTTTTTGCTGAAAGTATAGCTTGCACACCACCACACCGAATCAAATAGTTTTACAAGCAGTAAAAAAACACGTGTAAATATTACATTTGATCAACACCCCCCTAAACAAAAACATATTCTATTTAACAAGGGTTGGAGATGTGGAAATAAAATTGAAATGTCATTGACTTTTGCCATTGAGGTCAAGCATGGATAATTTTCAAAACCAAATGAAGTCAAGTTGTTCTGTAAAATTGATCAATAAAGGATCAGTTGTATCAAAGACCTATAAACAAGACAAAACAATAACGTTTTTCATTAAATCATTAACAATCAGTCAGAGTGCTGTGTCCTGACCTAAACCCTGGCAGATGTACTGTACATTTAAAATACAGTAATCCGACCAGTTAAACCAAGATGAACATCAATGCTTCTAAAAACTTAGCTAGATAGTTGTGATTGTTACTAGTCTCCCAACCCTTATGGAGTAAAAGCACATAACCAGATTTTTCCACTGTTGGAATTTCTCCTGAGACCACTGCAAGATTTAAAAACTAGGTTATAGAGACTGCAAAAAGTGGAGCTGCGCACTTAAAGTGATTTTGTCTCTCAGGCCTCGAGTTCCTCAGAGTGAGATGAACTTTTAGATACAATTTATCTTGTTTGATTTTATTGCTTTTCAGAACTTAACCAGGTTCGCTTCCCAGTCACAGTGTTTACATAGCAGTCAGATTCTGGTCTAATAAAATTGATTTTAATTGTTTTGGAGTGTTTCTAGAACATGTCCATTATTGTGTATTATTTTAATGGTCAGTGAATGAGGTCCAGATGGAGTTGCTTAAACATAGAATGCAACTGGGCTGATTCATAAGCACATATTCTCTTAGACTGTCTGCATCAGTGTCTGCCTCAGTTATCTCACACTTATATCACCTGCCTCTTAAGCGTCTAATTATTAACTGTAATCTCACAGGATTGAAATGCTGCTGCTGTCATTATTATTTTCAAAGCGACAGTCTTAACCTTGAGTGTTACAGGCGTATCTGAACCTTTCAATGCCATTTGAATCAACAATCAGCTAAGCCACAACCTGTAGTGTCACTGTTATATCGGCGCTTTAGAGCGACAGCATCCATGGGTTCATCTCAGGATCCCCGAAGGACAACATTTCTGCTACATACAAAAACCAGCACTGATTTGGCAAAAGTGTATGACTTTTTCAACCTTCGCATCCTTTTCAATAGACTTCACAAGTTAAGGTTCTCAGAGAACTGATTAGCCTGATTTTACTCAAGGTTTGATTCTTGGGAGAACTGTATTCTCTGTTTACATTCATGAAATTCCACTCGCTGCTGGAAACTCCCTCAACCATCTATCTATTGACAGCACTAACCTGCACATATCTGGCACCTGACTGAATGCTGTGCCCTCTGGTGAATGCCCCCTTTACCACTCCTTAACATCTGCTAGTCCAACAACAACCTGTGCCCCGCCAGACATCTCACCATAGTCACCTTAAAGGCTAGACAATATTTACATTAGTCGACATTCAAATCAGTTGGCCACTGACTGGAACTAATTCCACCAGACACTTAAGCTTGACACCTTCATCTCACCTCACTTTGTTATTTAATAACAAGCTACTGTCTGATTATTGAACCCCCTGGCCCCCCGATTACTGTATCTGTATTTGTCCTGCTGTATTTAGTGTAATATTCATTGTTTCATGTTTCTGTTTTGGCTTTTTAGTTTTTTATATGGTTCATTTGTATTTTTTATATATTTTATATATATATATATATTTTCATTCTTTTTAAGTATTTTCGTATACTGTCTTGTCTTGCAATTGATATCTTAAATCCATGATTAGATTAATTGAAAAAAAGACCTTAATATCGACATTTGTCGGGCCTAAAGTTGGTTCCTGTCATAAATCCACGTCAGAGGCATTTTGTTGTATAGATCCAATAAATTAAATATTGAACTGCCATCAAGAAATATTTTTACGTTATTATCATTGACTTCAATACATTCAAACAAAGAGAAAATAATTGCCTTTACATTTAGGTAATTAAACAGACGCTCTAATCCAGTAGTGAATGCAACCTTTTTTTTTGTCCTGCCCCCAAACCTTGCATATTTTAATGTGCAGTTAACACCATTCAGAAGTTTTATAGACATTCCATTTTAGTCTTTGCGAAGCACATTTCCTATATTAAGCCATATATATTACAATCATTCCCCACATTCCCAAAATAGTAGCCATATCTACTCTGACCTCTTGCTCTCCTTTTGGTGTTCCTCCCAGATCGAAAGTTCCTGATAGCCAATGCCCAGATGAAGAACTGTGGCATCATCTACTGCAATGAAGGCTTCTGCCAGATGTTTGGCTTCTCGCGGGCAGAGATCATGCAGCAGTCTTGCACCTGCCAGTTCCTGGTGGGACCGGGCACAATGAAGACCGCTCTGACACAGTTGGCACAGGCCCTGCTGGGTTCCGAAGAGTGCAAGGTGGAGATCCTATACTACGACAAAGGAGGTAAGAAGAGGGTGGTGTATAGGATGGATAATCAAAAGTAAGAGCAAGGGAGTCGAAGTGGCAATAACCCTTACCGGCTTGTTTACAGCGGAGAGTTTTGAAAGGTCACATACAGAATGTGTATCATGGCTGTCTCCTAACTGTAATTATCACATCAGGAGCAACATTGTTAGGTCTCTTGTACTATACATGGGACCCTGTGGTGATGACAGAAATGTATTTTTTTCCCCTCATTGATTTTTTAATTTGATATTTGTTGGCATGTACAAAGCGTTTTCTTGTTTCATTGCAAAAGAATACCTCTAATGGATATTGTAAAATAATTGTATATTGTAGTTTCATACAAGTTGGAAATGAAATTCAAATGATTTATTATCATAGCATTATAGTTTTGGTTACAGACACGCAGTACCAGCCAAGATTATTCTGTTCTCCCTTAGCCTCTGTCCTGCCTCCAGCCTGCAACTACAATTACAATGAATAGCTTACTGGCCATCTTATAATTCTCTAAACTGCTGATTGGCCAATTAAATGCATCAGGTCTGTTTCAGAATTAGTATTTTTAAGTTTATATTCTTCCAGATTAAGCTTTGACCACAATAAAGTATAGGAAATGTACAGAGCATTATTACAGTCAACGGAATACTCTGAGACCTAAACCTTTGCAGTTACTTTGAATAAAGTTACTGCCTGATGCAGTACTCTGTGGAGCGAGCTGTGCAGCTCAGACAACACTCTTACTAATTGATCAGCGTGGAGAGTGTACATGGTGGAACTGTCTGGCCCATCAGCATGTTTATTCCTCCCAACTCCTCATTTCCCTCGTGTGCTCTGTCTCTTGTACACAGCAAAGAAGGCCAAGCAGAGCGACGTGTCTAGTGAGTCTAGACACACGATGTGCTGCTGTTACCTTGGTCATTTGGGCATGAGAATGGCTGTTTTAGGGAGCTTGTTGTCATGGAAATATTATCAGCATGACAGCTCCAATCCACTGAGTGTCTGTTGATTTTGTATCCTAACGTGCACAGTCACAGACACGTGTGCAAACAGGGCGCATGCATTTTAAATGGCCGCAATTAATTATACCCATTAAGATGCATTATGTTTCAGTTAATTGATTTCTCTGGCACTGATGTTGCCAACTAATGGCTTCGATAACGGAAAGTGTACTTATTAGGATTTTCAGATGTTGATTTTCCAAGACACATTAAGAGGAATACACTTCCTCTGGATAGGGGTGTCTGCTAAATGACTACATTTTAATGTTATTCATTAATTATATAAACATGTATTAGTTGTTTGAGTGTTAATGTCTATATATGTATGAAAATGGATGCAGTATGTTGTGTGTGTGTGTGTGTTTGTTTGAGACACTTTCCCCCCCATCTCTATTTTTAGTTCACACTGATAGCAGAGAGTCAGACTGGCTGATGCACCACTCTTTTTCCCTTTCTTCTGAATTTGTTCTGAATTACTCTGTTTCTCTTCATCTCTCTAGTACCACTCTTCTTTCTTGTCTAGATGTTTTTGTTCTTATCCTCTCTATATCTCTAACTCTTCTTGTCTCTTTATCTCCTCTGGTATGAGATTTTGACCTCCACACATTATGAAAGAAAGGAAGGTTTCATAAATGCCCTGAAAAAACCCATCTAGTCATGGAAAGAAACAATATGACTGTCATGTGGAACGGCTCTGTGGAAGGCAGTTCCACATGACAATGAAATTACCCCTTACAAAGAACATTGTGTTATAGGTTGTATACCATTATCTACAGCAATATGTGTTGTTAAGCTTTATAAAGAATGTTTCAATCTGTAGCTTACTACTGCCTACTACAACTTTGTCCCTGGCCAGCATGCTTTCTAAATGTCGTATGTCCATCTAGCTAGCCATTTCCAAAGTTGTCTGCTAGCAATAGCTAGCTAGCTAACGTGAGTAGTTAGAAGCAGAAATAAACAGCTTGATTTCAGTGTTTCTTTAATTCCTGCTATTAGGTTACTTTAAAAAAATGATTTGCTGTCACAAGAGTTCTCAATAACTTTTAATTGGTTGTCCGAATTATACCTTATTGCTGTTATATTATTAGTTTAAAACGCATGGAGAGTTTGCAGGTCAGACGAAAAGGTTAAAAGCTTGTGTCAGCAAGTAATATTGTTGAAGTTAGAAAAGGGTGGGACACAACTGTAGCCTTGTGGCGAACCAGGAACCAACGGCTGTGACGAAAAAGCCACACAGCTACCCAGGTGGCAGGTGGCCAACCACACTCAAACTCCATGTTCTCTCACCAAACATAGCTTCCATATTGCCTGACAGACGGCATCTCTTTCTCTTGGCAGTGGCTATAGAACACAAAGACAAACACGTTTACATACACTGGCACCAGTTAACCAATAATACCCGGTTGGAATAGAGGGCAATGTGTCATATAGTGGAGACATGGTGTGGCTGCTCCAAGCTGTAGGGCTTTTGTTGTGCTGCTTTGGCTTTGAATTGCCACTAGCAAGAGGCAAGCCTGTGCCTTTCTGGTTAACAATAATGTTGAAGTTACTTCCTGCTCGCTTCTCAAGAAGATGATTGATATGAATAAATAATTCATAACAACTTTGCTTAAACATTTCCATATAATACTAACATATGATATCAAATGTTACCTGAGTAGGTCTATGTGGTGTTTTTCTTTCGAATTGGGAAATTATTGAAGTATTGACGTGTTTTACAGTAAGTGAATCACTTGACTAGCATCATTACTTGAGGAGCTAGGTTTTGGAGTGTTTATCAGCAGGCTGTTCCAAAATAAACCTTGTGATTGGTTGAAAAAGCACTTTACCAAGATCAATCCAGTGACTGGAGTTCTCTCAGGGCCTGCTTGGTTAACTTTGAGCTGTCATGTGATCTCCCCTACCCCTGTAGGGACTTGCAGGCCCTGTCTGATTGACGTGGTCCCTGTGAAGAATGAGGACGGACAGGTCATCATGTTCATCCTTAATTTCCAGGAGATCATTGACACCTCCCTGAAGAAACCCGGGCTGAGACAGAGGATGACCCGGGGCTGGGTGTGGACAGGTCAGTGTGGAAGCTGATAATTGTGTGTGTGCAGCAAATCTCAGTGGGTGTCTCCTACCAACATAACAAGAATAATAAATACACAATAAATGCTGCTTGTTAATTATGTTCATTTCAATGTAAGCAATCCAGGTCATGAAGTTATTGAACAAGTTGTGCGTGTACTCAATCATAGCACAAATAATGGCCAGGTAGGGAGACGGGTAGATTCAATTATATTGCAAATCTATCCTTAAGAGTCCAAATCTCCAAGTCCAGAATCGAAAAGTGTAATAAAGCTTTTTTACTTCATTGGGATTACTTAATCAGTATTCTTCATGTTAAGATTTTATTAAGTATAAAAAGTGGTGTTTTATCAAGTCAAACGACATGATAATTTGTCTGGCTCAATGCTAATTTCCATATAGATTAAACATTAGAAGTAATCGGTCCATAATGGAGTCTGGCTTGTTGCAAGGGAATCTCATAGTAGATAAGATCCTGTAATCTGTGAGGGAAAACCAGCTTCTTCCCCGTTGAGAGCCAGGCTGTCATTAATAAGGTCTGTCCATATAGCAGTTGCTCACAAAACAAAAGCAGTGTTTTTTTGTGATGTAGAAAAAAAGGCTTCAAGACTGTTGATGTAGGGGCTGTGTATATAGTTTTGTTCAGTTTAGCATGGTATTGTACTCCAGCTCATTAACAAGTTAATTTGTACAAAAGGGTGTATGTGGACTGACATAGGCCTGCTAGCTTAGAGCACAAGGAACTAACAGTCTGAGAAGAAATGGAAGGTAGGGACACAGTACAGAAAACCTAAAGTATCCAAAGTGTTGATACAGAAAGCTAACACTATGATGATCATCTCCTTAATTGATCTAGCCAACTATACAAAGTTAGACAAGCTTCTGCTAAACCCTAGGACGTTGTGAATACTACCACCCAGACTTTATGTTCAAACTAGCCTTGCGACAACATACAATATGAGCCTGCTTCCTGGTAGGTGTGTGTTTATGTAAAGTGTTGTGGTTTCTTAGGGCGGAGTCGCAGGCTGAAGTTGAGACTGCCGTCCCTGCGAGCCATGCGTCGGTCTTCACTCTCCAAAGACCAGTTTGAAGGGGTGGTGGTAGACTACCTACAGGTGAGGTTTCCAGAGACTAGAAATGAGGTAGAAATATTGCACAGCATTTTACCTGCGAGTGTCCTATACTTCTTTTCTCCCTAATGCAGCCCAACAGTGAGGCGGTTCCTCTGAAGGAGTTTCGTCTGCTGTCCAAAGAGAGTTGCATGCAGTCGGAGACAGAGGCTCTTATAGAGCAAGACTGCAAGGCCCTCCGGACTATAGGCCACCCTTCCCCAAAGCGTCTGTCCCTGTTGTCAGACAGGCTGGACGACAGTGGGCCCTTCCTTCCCAGGACGGTCCTGGCCCAAGGTCGCGCCAGAGAAAGTATCTGCAGCATCCACAGCCTCCGTAGAGTGTCCTCTCTGGACGACCTCGACAGCATGAGGACCGATTGGGCCCAGCCAGGAGACCCACGCTCCAACAGCAGTGAGTGCGTGTTTGTGTTTCTGTGTGTGCGCCGTGTTTTCCCTAATGGCCGGTCGCTAACTAAACAGCCAGTAACAGACTGATGAATATCAAAGAGGAAATAGAAAAGACTAGAAAGTGTACTGTAGAACTTGGAGACCAACATACTGTAGGCCACAGAGGGACAACCCACTAGATCAGGGGTCGCCAACCTGCGGCTCCGGAGCCACATGTGGCTCTTTTACGGCTCGGCTGCGGCTCTCAGGGGCTTTGACACAAAAAAATTACGTGGAAATAAATAACGGCTATTTATTTATTTTTTGCACAGGGGACATTCTTTCAAAAGGAACAACTCTTATCTTGGAGTTTGAAGTAATACGGTGTCACTAAAAATATATATATTTTTAAACATTTTGTCAACTAAAATGTGTGTCACATCTTATCATGTCGCTGTCAAGCATGTGGTCAATCATCTTTTGTTTTCCTGCCCTGGGTAAAGCAACAATTCAAAAAACAGAAAGTCACTGTGGAAAGTAGAGAGTTTACAAAACATAGGGAGGACAATAAAGACCTGAATTTTTTATTTAATTGACCTCAATAGACCTACACATGTCAGTGTATTTTCTTCTCCAAAGAGAATGGTATTTATATAACATAAATAAATAGTCAAGAATTGTTTTTATTCTTATCCTATAATTTCAAATATGAAACAAACTATAGTTTTGGAATATATAGTATAACAATAAATATAACTATATATATCTGTGACATCAAATAGCTTTTGCGGCTCCAGACATATTTTATTTGGTGGCAAATAGGAGAAAATGACTCTTTGGATAGCAAAGGTTGCCCAACATACTGTAGGTCACAGAAGGACAAACCACAGGACCAACATACTGTAGGTCACAGAGGG